>OMPJ01016078.1:0-23563 GCA_900312935.1 Carapus acus | reverse complement strand
GCCAGAAGACCTGGTGAAGAGAAATTATTCATCTACAAACTGCTCCAAACAACTTTGAAATTTTCAGGTCTGGTTGATTCCAATTTGCTCGGTGAAGGGGGCATTTCACCTCCAAGGCTCAATATACTGCTGGGGCAGGTATATATGCATGCCGTATTGTCTAAACTTAAGACAATATTAAGAACAGCTGCGGATACTTTAGACTCTAGACTAGTATCCACAGCTGCTCTAGATACAGATCCGTCTTTCTTTCTTTCTTTCTTTCTGCCTTTCTCTCTTCTTGTGCCCCCGGTCCGTGTTTCATGAGGTGTTACATGAGGCAGCGGCAATATCTGCGCCGACAGAAGCCAAATGTAGGATCACGGTTCATACCACGCAAAAGTGCAGATGTCGGCAACTTGAACTGCTGATCGAGATTAGCTCTCAGCCTAATTTTTAAGTTGGCTCAGCAGCTGTGAAGCGCTCGTGTCTCCTCTCCACTGTGTTTTGTGGTGAGAGTGGCGGAAGAAAAAAAGCAGAGGGATCTACTGCGAGGGCAGGATGCTCCTATTAAATCTCACGGGGCGAAATATGCTCCCACTCAACTGTCAGCTCAACTTTTTTATCCCGACAGTTCTGTTCCTCTTTTGCTTTCCTGCAGGTTCCCAGCCCTCCCATCTCTTTTTGCCTTCCGCCCCCACCCTCGACTTCCTCCTTCAGTCTCGCCACCCCTCTGTCCCTCTTCCTTTCCATTTCTCACACCGTCTACTCTCGTTACGCCCCCGTGCAAGCGTGGCACTGCAGAATCATCACTCACTGCGAGAGCTGAGCGGACAAAACAGCTTACGAGGCATTCTGACGCCGCACAATTAATACTGCAATTATGAAACACGTTGCGCCAACAAAAAAAGAAAAAAAAAGTTATTGTTCGTCACGGTGGTGCCTTTTTAAAAAAAATCTTGCTCACAAACAGATATCCATCTCCTCCGCCTTAACCAGCGGTATCCCCAGACAAGAGGGACAGATGTCTTCTGGCATTTTCTGTGGCCCGGCTCTCGATGTGCCACGTATTCTGCCTTGGGAAGCCTCCTGTCGTTCATCCGTCCAAATCCACCTGGCACTGCACATTTCCCAACCCCCCGTCCCATGTCTTGGTCAACATTTCATTGAGAGCCAAGCCTTGGGGCGTGTGGGCTTGGCTCCCGTTTTACACAGCACAGCGACTCTCTGACTCTCTGTTCACCCGACCGCAACCGCGTACCGCTCCTGTTGCGGTCGCACAGTGGCAATCTCTAAATAACAAGGTGGGAGTCCGCAGACTTAACAGGTCAGACCCTTTTTTGGGGGGAATTTGAGTGAGCTCTAAGCTAACGGGTGTGCATTGAAACTAGGGATGTCCGATATTGGCTTTTTTGCCGATATCCGATATGCCGATATTGTACAACTCTCAATTTACCGATATCGATAACAGCCGATACCGATATGTGCCCCGGTAAACGCTTCAGGAGCGCATAGGCACTATTTCAGTGTAACGCAAGCATTATTGTATTTTTATCGGTTTCTATTTCATCGGTTTTAAAGCAAAAAAAATCTGATACCGATATTACATTTTTATGTTAATATCATCTCTAACTGAAACAAATAAAACAGAAATCTTCTGTTTTCATTATTTTGCAATATTTATCTATTTTTCTATGGGGGATTATTCGCCCATAGCATCGAATGTGTGAATCTGATGTATGAATCTGTACCTGCACATTATATGCTGGTGTGATATAATTCCTAATGCCAGAAGTGTTGCCTTCAGTGATCACATGAGCTACTATGACGTTTTCTTGAAAATTATTATTATCCTGTAATTACTGCAAATCGTTGATCATGCCTGTCCACCACGGTCACTGTACAAAAAAAGTAAAAAGAAAAAAAAAACTGTCATTGGCCCCACATTTTCTTGTGTCACTGTTCCATACCACACCAGGTAAGGTTGGAAATCCAAACGGAACACAGTGAGCCTGTTTGTTACTTTTCACTCATTCCTTTGTTTTTACACCCTTCCACACCCTCGTGAAGTACAGGTATGTCTCTTAACTTAATCAAACACGGATGAGAGCTCAGTGTTCAAACATATTTATCATCTTTTCCTTGATGTGGGTTTTTACACCCTCAAAACCAAAGTAATATGCTTTTTTTTTCATCTCCCCTGTGGGCTCATCATTCAGCACAAGCCACTTTAATAAGCCAGTTGTGCTGGATGTCATTAAATGCTGCATGCAGAATGTACCGCATTATTCCTTAGAGGACTCAAAAGGTTAGCAACCAGTGGTGAAGGAGTCAACACATCAGACGGGAAACTGACAGGTGTCATGTCGGATGAGAAGGTCAGACGGCTCTTGGCTGACTTGTTGCTTGGGATGGCATTGCTAATTCACATGCCAACGTAGCAGCTGAGGCTGAGGAGCTGGCAGTCTTCATATATGTGCTTAGATTAAATATAACGTCGTGCAGCACATCACTTAATACATATATACCAAGTCTCATGTTCATCATGCAGGCATTCCAAGAAAAGTGGCTTAGAATGTTGGAATGTAATTATCACGTTTTTTAAAGACAATGACATCTCTTCGCAATGAGACATTTTTGACAAGGGAAAGCAATACAGATATTATTGGCCCGAAATTGGCATAAAAATGTAATATCGGTATCAGATTTTTTGGCTTTAAAACCGATAAAATAAAAAAACGATAAAAATAAAATAATGCTTGCGTTACACCGAAATAATGCCTGTGCGCTCCTGAAGCGTTTACCGGTGCATATATCGTATCGGTTGATATCGGTATCGGTAAATTGAGAGTTGGACGATATCGGCATATCGGATATCGGCAAAAAAGCCAATATCGGACATCCCTAGAAAGCAATGATGGGAGCAAAACAATATGCACTCATTAAGTGAAAATAGAAAAGACACCTGGAGCTGAACGCAGTAGCAGAGATGTGTCTTTGTACCGTCATTTCGCAATCAGTGATACATTTCTTTTTTCAGTATCTTTTTTGCTGCTGCGAGCAGCAAAACAAACAGGTTTTCCATGGAGAGACCTTGCGAACTTCTGCCTCAGTTGCTGGATGGTACACGGCGCATGTAATTACTACTGTTTTACAGAGTCAAAGAGGAACAAGCACTAAAGGGAACAACTCATTGGCCTTCACATTCATATCTTTACTGTATATCTGTATCCTAAGATCTAGAAAAGAAAAGGAGTAATGATTCCAGCATTCGCCTATAAATAGCAGAATTACTAATCATTTCCGTGCATCCTTTTGAGAAAAGCATGGGGGGCACAAAGAAAAATGATCCTTTTCCCCCAAATTCACATGTGTCACTGTTATACATTACCGCAACACTTTCTTGACATTGTGAGGTAGTTCAGCATTTGTCATTTCTCGCTTTCAACTGCAAACGCGAGCCTAGCGTGAATCTTGTCGCAGCCCTTAGGAGGTCTTTCATAGGAGTGAGTAATAGAGCTCCCACTGAGTTGATTTGGAATTATTCCCTTACAGTGTCCTTTATGTTCCCTTGACACAAGCCAACACTTCCAGGAGAAGAAACATGGGAATCTGATGGAGTTTGACTAAACGCCGCCCTGACCTGGGTCAAACTGTGAGGCTGAGGCTTTGTCGCCAGCTTTTGAGAGAGAGAAGCCGCCACGTACGTTACTTTGCGACTGAAAGTTCATCTGTACCTCTATTCCCAATCATGAGGTGATGTGAATGTTTTGAATTTGTCAATTCATTCATTCATTATGTCACTCACCGTGGAGGGATACGGCCATATGCACTTCATTGAGGCATTGAGGCTGTAAAGACTCAATGCCACAAGATAATGATTTTTAAAGCCTTAATTTACGGTCAGCAAGGGACATATAAAAGAATGCAAAGGACAAAGTTACAGTCTAATCTTTGACCTCATTTGTTAATCAATGGCCTTGCAAATGCCATATGTTTACTATATTTGAAAGACACACAGATAATAACTCTTGCTGGGAGGAATGTACTTACTAGTGATTGACAACTCATTCATAATTGAATAATGGTTCACTAACATGCACGCATATTAACCCAGGTTTTAATGTTTGATGCAGGCATAGAAGTGTATATGTTTTATTAAGCAGAGCTGCCATCACATGCTCGCCTGGCTATTAATCTCCATTTGTCTCTGTGCATCTCATCAATTTGCTCATCCAATAATATGTCAGAATGTTGACAAGTTACACTTTAATCTCATGTCTTGTACCTTTTTTTTCTTTTTTGATGCGCACACATGCAATTTACATATTTTGTGGCACACTGTATTGGAAGGAAGACGTGTGGAAAAGTGAAGTGAGCAGTCTCACAACATGTACTCCCATACAAATACTTTGGAGGATTGGAGTGAAAAGTCACAGCACAATCGCACCCTGTCATGTGTATAAATGAACCTCGTGTGCCACCAGAAGGCTTCATCTGCATACTGACTGAGGGAAGTGGGGGAAAAACAGGAAAACAAAAAAAAGGGAGGATTCTGGGTAATGATGCAGCTACTCGTTATTATCATAACAGCCGTGGAACCTTCTCTGAGACGGTATAAACACAGACGATCTGGCAGATTCGCTTTTAATTGCTTTTTCTTCTGTGTCGGGCGACGAGGAAACGCGGGTTGATGCGGGATGGAAGGGAGGAGAGAGAAGACTGGTGAGATAGTCTAGTTCCTCAGAGCAACTGTTCCAGCGAGGAGGTGGGGTTGTGGGGGGTGAGGATGGCGAGGGCTTAAAATCATCCCTACCTCAGTCTGTGTGGCAATTGATGCTTCTCTACAGTTATCCAACGGAGAGAGAGAGAGAGGCTCAAGGCAAAAGTACTCAGCCAACAATAGACGGCAAACAAGAAGAGAAACGTTGTTTTGTGAGTGCGGCGATTTAAAAAAAGAAACTGTCTTTTTAACGCTGTCGTTAGAAAAACTAAGTGCAGTGGGGAATTAGCCTCTGGCACAAAGGCGGATTAGGAGGGCTGAAGAACGATAAAACAAAATGCCAAACAATATTTGTCTGACATGTAGCATGCTTCAACGAGATCGTGCCGCGTCTAAAAGCCACCATTGCAAATGTCAGTTTTGTCCTACCTGCTCCATCATCGGCTTTGCTTGAACAAATTCCGAAGCTGCGGAGAGACCAAGTGAATGTTTCCAAATGTTGCAAATTGATTTAATTCATTCTCTCAAACATTGTATCACATTTAACGATAATCAAAAATCCTAAAGACGATACAAAACCATTAAAATAAGTAAAAGAGTGAAGGAAAACAGCAAGCAATACTCAGGTAAGCACTAGAGAAACACTCTAAACCATCAAAGGCAACAAATATTGCATGATTATGTTGAAAGTCGGCTAGGATGCTTTGTTTTTTTCATTCTATTCAAACTGTGAAGCTAAAAGGATGGCTTAAGGTGTTTGGGATACTTAATAGTGACGTACAATGCAGCAAAATCTGTTTCCAAATCAATCCATATACAAACCAACATCGGTATTTAAACTGATCCTTTCAATGCAATGCATCATAAAATTGCTAAATTTAATGAATTGTCCTGACTTCTGGTTGTTTCTGCCTTTGGATTGATAATTATTCCAACTTAAGGGGAAAATTTGGCAAATGTTGCTGGGTAAATACAACATAACATGACTTGTTTTTGTTGTCATACAGCTATGTGTAATGTTTTTTCACCATACTGTATGTTGAGTATTTTCTTCCAAATACCGGTACTTTTATGATCAATAATGGTGAATAACCAAGTTGTACAGGTCACAAGGTGTTTGAGAACTGCTGGCTGGGCACCAAAACTCAACAGATCACTGCCCTTAGCAGGGCAGCTGTGATTTTGATAACTAGACGGTGTTTTTGCACCACCGAGCAGCATCAGACTGAAGAATATTACGTTGGCAGATTTGAGATCGATGGTGAAGCAGATGGAAAGCAAAAGCCATTAGCTGGCAGCACTGCTGCAGTATTAAAGCACATGCGGCTGTGTTCTTAAGGGTATAAAGTAGCAGCTCAGACACTTATGCACATGTTCACACAGGTGCCTCATCCTCATCAGCTCAGGTCTTTTAATACAATGTGAAAAGCCATTCGAACTAATTAAAACACTCCCTCCAAATGAAAAGGTCACACTTCAGCGTTGTAAACGGGTATGAATGTGTCCTTAGACCACACACTAATGACACGTTTAACAAGTTGAAATATGCAAAACCATCACTATGCTCTATTAACAGCTGTAAGTAGTGGTTTTTGAATCCGGCTTCCACTTTGGAAGCAGCTTGTTGGATGAACATTTCTCTGGGAGGACAGTTGCCAAAAATAAGCCCTTATCATCTCCTACTCATCAAATTCATACCCCTATTTAGACCCGACACACATTCACTTTCCTGTAAAAACAGTCTAAAAACTTCTTGTACTACACCCCTATTACTACCACTCCTCCTCTTACCACTGTCAGAAACGATTAGTTTCCTCAATTCATAATGAATATCTGTATGATTATCCAGTTTTTAATGCCTTTTTATAGTCATAATCCCATTGTTTTTTATTTTAAGGCATTTTGTAGTCCACGGTATCAGTGTAGAGCAATTCCTCCAATTAGAGCAATTGGATTGGGAGCAAAAAAACTCACAAACCAAAATTTCTTACTGTGACTGATTCTTTCAGAGAAAGTGCAAATTAAGAACCACTTAATGTCTTTAAAAATACGGTTTGAAAATCCACTGGATTGATGTGGTTTCAGGAACAAACGGAGGGTGGAAGGGGGGGAGGGGCAAAACAGCACAAGCCAACCAAGGTTACCTTGATTAACACGTTGAGGCTGACAGCACCTACTACATAATGTTGCGTCGCTTTGAGGGCTGATCAGGCAAAACAAATTAAATAAAATGAGGACGTAGTATAAGTAAAGGAAAGAACACAAACCCATTACGAGTGGGTCAGCAGTGTCCTCACTTAACATCTCATAGTATCAGCAGAGTGGCAGCGCAGAAAACAATTCACTTACTTACACGGACTAACATAGATGTTCATTTACTGGGAATAAAACCAGGGCAGATGAGCGGAAATAAAGCACAAAAGCTCATGACACAAGGAAGACTAAAGGCACTGCAGCAAATACAGAGAAGACATACACAAGCAACGCAGCATTGATCTATAACCATCCTCTACACTGTACATCCTCACACACACACGGAACAGCTTATCATGGACACCGAAAAGATAATGAACTTATCTTTTTCAGGGCTGTGACATCACCTGCATGTGGCGATAGCACAGCCCCGACGCCACGCTGCCGTTTGTACGAGCTCTCCAGCCAGGTCACCATTACCGTTAGAAGCAATCTAACCTTCAACCGATTTTGATTCCACTGCAAGTTGGTTTGCTCGGGCGCTCGGGCTCACATCAACTGGAAAACCCATTTTGCAGGGGCCTCAGCTCAGGCCAATTTCTATCTGTCACAGGTAGTGGGAAATTGACTCTGCGACATGTAGCATATCACTTAGAAGTGACAGGAAAACAGGAAATCACTTTGTGCCGGCCACATGCTCTTGTCGCCTCCCATAAGAACTTTGTTCAGTCAGAGGGAGAAGTCCTTAAAGCTAAACGGTTTGCAGGGGGGGAAAGATAGCGAATCAGTGCCAGGGCTCGTCTCTGCGCAGCCGGTGCGGAAGCAAGGAGGAAGTGGCGCTTGTGATGGCGCCATTAAGATAGAGACACACACACACACACGCACGCACACACACACACACACACAGTGCCAAGGGCAAGCAAATAATCTGTGCTCACACAACTGAGGAGATTAACACTGTGCATGTGAACACATGTGCAGATGCACACACACACTGAAAGAAAACGCCTCTCTCACTCTCCCAGACACACACACACACACACACACACACACACACACACACACACACACACACACACACACCCACACCTCTGCATGCATACGTGGACATTTTTAGCAGTTGTTGCTGAAATTCAGCTCCACACCTCCCACTCCAACAGTCACAGCCGTGTGATATACAGCATGAGGGGTCAGAGTTCAGATCAATTTTTTTTTCCTTTTCTGTCTTTTTACCGCATGTTTGTATAGGCAAGACTGAGGAACGCGAACAAAGTAGTGAGAGGCTGCCGAGATACTGACAGAGGATCAAGCGTTCTAAAAAAGGACGCGAAAACAGCAGCAGGCTTTACCAACCGCACGTAACAGCGCCGCCGCGACACCGGAGCATGACAGAACGCTGGCAAGGCGGCTCTCTCACAGTTCAACTCGTCATTACAAAAGCAAAAGCGAACGGAGCTTGAAATGTGACTGCAGCCGCTGACCCGTGGAGGTATTTCCACAACCGTAATTATTTTGTCACAGACAGAAATGACTACAAAATAGGCCTGATGCAATTCTTTGTCTTCAGGTGTTCACATTTGGTTGTGTCACGATGATGTGCAGAAAAAGGAGCGTAAAACATCAAAGGTTATTTCAAGACAAAATGAATCTGTTTGTTTTTCACCTCTGCTCTGTCCCATCATGTAGTTTTAAGGAGAAAATATGGTTGTTTTCAAGATAAAGGGTGGGCGAGATAGTTCCATTCTGGATGTTCTTGTGTTTAATTTCACTTCACAGCCTTGTTTCAATGTGTGTGTAACCATGGTGTGGTGTAGAGATACGGGAGTGAAAAATGATAAAAGGTGGATGGGAACTGTATATATGATATGCTGGAATGGTGGTCATACATGTTATGGATAATTGTGGCATACAAATGCTTTTATTCCTATGATGCACTGTAAGTCCTTCCCTTTAATGCATGAGTGTGGGGTGATAGCGCTGCTGAGGAGATGCAGATCTGGAATAAAACTGAGGGACGGCGGTACAGAAGGTAAAGTACAGACTACTGATCCACGGCTTCGCGAAGTAGTGCCTCTATCACGCTCTGGCCAGATGCACAGGTCACGCTGTGCGTGCCACGGTGGGAGTCGTGCTTCACGGTTGAGCGGCGCTGTGCTCATCGCGTCATGCGGGGGCCGGAGCACGTATATGGTGGTATGTTTAATGTGTTAGTTCTCCACTGTGTGAGGTTGGATAGGAGACGGCGGACATCATGAGTTTAACACAATCAGGCCTGTTGTTGTTAGTTTTTTGAGGCCTATTGTTTTAAGGCAAAAGTGGAGTGATGAAGTGGCTCCGTCTGAATTGTGAATAGGCCCTCACTTTGTGAAACACTTTGATTTATGAGGCTTTTCTCTCAGCCAGTTTTCTGGTATTTTGGCAAATGCAACCCATTACAGATGGTGCTTCTGGGATGCTTCAAGAGTTTTCCGGGCCCCACGCATGATCTGACCACACCAGTGGCTCCGATTATTTCTATTTTCTTGCCAAGAGTATAAGTTTTAATGTCAAGGCGTGTGAAGTCAGCAGCACTGTCATCAAGCTCTCCCCACTTCACTCTCATCTGGATCCATACGTTGCTCCAGCAGCTTGCATATGCATTGGTTGTAGCTGTGCATTAATATTCATTAGATGGAGAAAACTATGTTTGTTGACACTGTGTCAGACTTTGATTCTGGAGGTGCTGTATTTTCCAGTTGGTAGTTAAACCGTAGCGTGGATCATGTCTTGCTTTACTGCATCCATGAGCTTTCTCTGTGGTCCTCCTCTTTTCCTCCTTCCTGGTAGATCATTCTCCAGCGTCCTCTATCCAATATTTCCACTATCTCTTCTCTGCATGTGACCAAAACATCTCAATCTCACCTCTCTGATCCTCTCGCCAAATTGCTCCATACTTAGTTATTTCTGTCCAACCCCGTTACTCTCAAAGAAAATGTCAGCATCTTCATGTCTTCCATCTCCAGCCTCTGAACCTAATAATAGCAATAATAACAATAATAAGATGACCACGAGTCAAACCACTTGGCGCAGAGAGTAAAAAGAGGCACAGAAACTAATGGTGTGCGATACTGCATATTTTGGTATCGATCTGATACCAAGTATTTCCGGGCCACCAATGCCGATAACATTGCTTTTCAATAACTAAGGTGAATACGTCATTGACTTGCTGAATGTCAATTAATTTTCATGACCTCAAGTGTTTAAAGTGACATTTCATTTTTTTCTAAATCATCAAATAGTTAAAATCCAGGACAGAATTTGGACCAAGTTCATAATTAAAACATAAAATGCTTTGTTATCATAAGATTTTCAGAAAAATCTTAAATAAAAAGTGCTTAAGTCATTTGAATTACAAATGTCAACGGGGTAAATGTATTACATCAAAGCCTTAGCATAATTCATACTATTTCAGTCTCTCCTCCCCCCCTCCATTTTGGTAGCTCTGTTTTGTTTGGGATGTTTTTTATTTTCTTTAAAAACATTTTTATATAAATTGCTAGTTTCTCCACACAGTCACCATGACATTTCATCCGACTGATCACAGAAGTTTTTTGTTTTGTTTGTGTGTGTGTGTGTGTGTGTGTGTGTGTATACAGGATGCCAGAATTTGGGTGGAGAGTGCTGACTGTGCTGCCTGCCCTGCTTGAGGCTACTATGAGTTCCAAGGTTTCTTCTGTCTGACTAAGTGCTGCTCCTGCCGGCATCATTTGTGAGTTTCTCTGCTGGCCGGTGTCAACGGCTAAGCACCAATCACTTTCTCTCACATCCCTTGTAGCTCTGGTGTGAATCCACTGTTTCTTGGTGAAGTTTCAAGGGGGATTTACAGCAGTTGATGGTTGCAGTGAGTTAATGGCCACTTGTCTGGCCTTAGAAGTTTGAAACAAACAAGCGTTGCTTGTCGAGTAAAGATATCCTGAAAACCGGGAGTGATGTTAGTTAGGATGACTGAGTGGCAGCGCCTGAGGTGACACTGTATCGAAAAACCAAATGCACTGCAAAGGCTCCTCTCCATACGGGTTGTAAAATGAGCAGCAGACGTCAAAGCATCATGCCAGAACTCATTGGGTGAAAAACAAAATAACCTCAAAGTTTAAGCATTGTCATCGTGTTTTCATCTAATATTGATGCCACTTAACATCATGTTGGCCCTGAAATTTCACTTTTGTTATTCACCTTGGCATTCAGTACGGGGCTCTGCGCTAATTCATAGCATGCATGAATGCACACGGCACTGCCTCGCAGAGGTCAATACAATATTTACTGAACATGAGACGCATCTGCCCGAAGCCTTCAGATGACTCATGAATAACTCAGAATCCACATGTGCGCCTTCAAAAAAACACGACCGACGCCCGTTCTTAATGTCAACATCCATATGGAAGACATCCACCAGGGAGCTCCTCTGTGGGGGTGGTTGCTACATTATACATGTTGTTTTGCTGTGAGATGCCAATGGTTTTTCTTTGTCCCGCCCTCTGACATCTCAAATAAAATGCTATTTCTGACATTTCCTTTGGTATGCTTCATCTTAACACGCATATCAGCATTTAATTTGAATCAGGGATGTTTGGCGTTAACAGCAATGTAATTTGAATTAGACCTCAGCACATTATTATTATTATTGTTATTTTTATCTTGTGCTTTTTTGCATATACCACAGTTGGATGCAATGTATCAAATGAACAGCAATGGATTTTAAGGCTGGAGTTTTGGGGTAGATGTTAGGTGGATCTCATTCTTAAGTCATTTTTCTAATTATGAATTCTGATTTCTGATAAGAATTGCTTTATAGTGTTAATATGGACCTAAATTTGTCTTGAAAAGCCAAATCAAGTAGGATTTTGCTAAGAAATGCAATTAGGGACACCAATTGTGATAATTTCCATAAAAAAATATGTTATATGACATATGACAACCTGAATGAATGTATGTGGCAACTGGTAGGGAGGCAGGTAGGTATTTAATTGATCTATTGATCCATGTATATTGAGGAAATTCAAACTGAGATAGGATTCAGTGTATCCATTGGATGGCCACTGACATATTCTGAGGACATTGATGAAATATCGCTAAAACCAGCATGAGAGATCACCTTATTGATAAATTGATCAAAGAATTGCTGTAGAACAGACCTTTGTTCAAATCAATGAAAACACTTTCCACGGCTGTGGATCAGACCAAGCAATCAGGGAGAAAACACGAAGAACGGAAATCATTTGTGCTGTCAGACTCAAATCCATCTGCGATGCTCAGCAATGCAAAAACTCTGCCTGTCAAAGACAAGACAGCGGAGCATCTGTGCAGAACATTCACACATGCAGAAAAAAAAAATCTGAATAAAAAAAACATCTCCTCCCTCCATTCACGCCATACCGACTGGGTCATGACGTTATGGTGGAGCAACAGTGGAGAAAATGAACAGGATGAAAGCGGGAATGATGGCGCAGCTATCTTCACCTTGCTGTCATCACATTTGGAGGAGATGAGTGAAGACGCCCTTTCAAAACTTCTGTGCTTCTTGGAACATGCAGAGATCTGATCCAGGTCCTCAACTTGCATGAATGCGGCAGGATATCTGACAGCTTTGCCAAATTTTTCACATTTCTCACTGCGCGACTGTGATTTAAAATGCAGACGGAGTGACGCAGTTGATGTCATTCACAGTGGGAAATGAAGACAATAAGAACAAAAATCACACGGCCTAGCATCTGAAGTGCTCAGTGCTGAAGTACTGATTTCCTTTGAAAAGAAATCTAAGTTCCTTCGCCTGTTTCCCACTGAGATCACCAGAATATGCACATACTGCTGGCCACCATGAATTTTTTTAACGTATTTTCCGGAGTCATAGTTTTATCATAATTTTAACTCATACTCAAAGGTCATATGTTTGTTATTGTCCCACTGACAACAGCGGGATGACACTCTTGGCTTATGCACCAGTATGTACACAACTCCAGTAAAACTGAAACTTCTACGTTACAGTAATTGAAACGCTGCCTCCTCCATTATAGAAGCTAAGCATGCTACAGTAATGTGCTGTACAGCCATTCAGCCTGTTTTTCTCTGTTCTATTGTTATTACTGTAACCTGCCTTTCATGATGAAATGTCTGTTCTTAATCCCATATTTTGTATGATGAAATTCCCCCAAAACTGTGACTTATAGTCTGGTGCGATTTAAATATTTTTTTTTTCTTCATTATACTGCATTTCCTTGTGCGACTTATACTCCAGAGTGGCTTGTAGTCTGGAAAATTGGTATTTGATATCAAGAAATGCCATTGGCCTTGTGCAGACCTTTGATTAAGTCTGGTAATGTCAAAAAAACTCAAGGGACTTGGAGAAAAAAATAAAAGGGGCATGCCTATGGTTTGTGTGAAAAGATCTGACATGTATGTATGACATTTGTGTAATTCTTAAATATTCCTTTTGCATTGAGTGGATCAATTCCCATCCATCCATGTCTTTATTTGCATCTTTCATTTCATGGCATGTTGCTGAAAAAGGTGCATATCCTCAGGGTGAAGCAATAAATGATTTTATCACTTTTGTTCCCCAAGCATAGCAATCACCTGCATCACCAGGAAGTGAGAAACAGAAAGTATATTTAAAAGCCTCATGTGAAGTCACACGATAAGGCCTCCATCCACGTGCTCAGCACTGTTTGAGAAGGTGGCGTACAGTTTTGATGGTGCATGTTTTTTTTCTCCTTTTCCAAAGCCACGCAACTCGAAAAAGTAATATCACACCGTCAACCCGGCATGAAAATAAAGCTGATGTTGAACCAAAGCTGGGATGTTCTGGGCAGATCATCGCCACGGCATCAACCCTGTAGATTGGCCTCTTGTATCCGTAGCCGCACACACTTACTCTTTCATTCTGTAAAAACACACACACACACACACAGATACACACACACACACATACACACACAAACACACACACTTCCTGAGGTCTGTTTTTGCTGAATTCAATGCTGACTGTCTTGTAAAAATATCAATATTCACACTCTACATGCTATGTTTGGGGCAGATGTAAGTTTTTTTTTTTTTTTAAATCATACCACAAGGTCATTTCACAATTTTATCTTGCCACCTATCCCTGGTTGGCATGAATAATTTCTACTTCAACCCATCATCATAAGAATTGATACAAATTCAGAAACTATCTTTATTTTACTCATCAATCTTTTTTTGTATTTGTACAGTTTGGTTGTTTAAGGATATTCTATTTACACATTAACTTAGCCCAACTCCTTCTCAATAACTAGCAATCAAAATGACAATCTCAAAAGCATCATAAGGTCACAAAAAAACCCAACAAAAAAACAGGTTGGGATCACTGTCAGCGCTGATCTAGGCAAAGAGGCACTGGATTTATGTGTTATCCAAATTTTGAAGTATTGTGCATCACTAGTTTTAATCAAACAAAATCATTTCATGTGGTCCTTCAAAAAAAGTTCAGCTCGACAGAGAGTGAAAAAAAAACAGCAATTCATTCAACTAGTGTCTAACGTGGATATGACAGTGGGCTGATCTAGTGTAGTGTGACCATTTTAAAAGTGGCACCGGCAGCCTGGTCGGGGGCACACTAAGGATGGAAACCTTCCACAGTGGCGAGGCTTCACTCACATCTGGCAGCCTTGACAGGTGCTTCACGAAAGGCGAGACCTGACCCGAACGAAATTCTCTTCAGTCTAATCAGGCTGGGCCGCAAGACACCGCCTCAGGTCTAAGCTCTGCGCGTCAACGTTGGATGTGTCACCTCTTAATCTCAAGAGGATCAGAGCAGTTTCCCTCATTTGCAAAAGGAAACTCAGGCGCACTTTATGACAGCGTGACAGGTGGGAGACATCTTGCTCTTTAATTGATGTAGCGTTTCTGCTCCATCTGCTTTTTTGTCTTTTTTTCATTGTGTGTTCTGTCTGTATTGAGGATCTGTTCAGATGGATTTGCGTTTTGGAGCAGATTTAAACAAGCTCAGAAAATGTTAATGGTGAAATGTGTTTGACTGTATCGTGTTCCCTTTCTAACACATATCAGAGTTCTTTGCATGGTGACAATCGCAAACACGTAAATCTACGAGTATAATTGCCACATCCTCAATCATTAAATCGATTCACTACAACCAAAGATATCGGACTGTAGTCATTTCCCTTTTGGTCGAGAAAACTGCATTAGTCCAACATATTTTCCACATCTCAGCTTGTGACCGTCAGAACGTTTTGCAGGGCACTTCACAGAGTTCTTCATTTCCCCATCAATATGCCTTGTCGACCTTTTCCTCAATCCACATGGCTGGCCCTCGGGATGTGAAAGTAATTCCTGAGGAGCGCTTCAGGGACAAGCACCTCTGCAAAACTTTGCCAATTCGCCCCAAACTGTGTCTATGTAAACTGGCTGCACCTCCAATCCACCACAAGGTTGCGATCATCTGAAGGACATTTTTCTAATTTCTACGAGTGCCAAAGACATGGCCGATGGTCGGATTCCAGAACCTGTTTTAGCCTTGGAACCTCATACACTGATGGCCAGCTTCATGTTCACACATGGTGGTTGTGTTGCACAAGTCACAGTAAGCGCAGGACCCCAGAATGTTTTGGAATCCCAGATGCAGGGCAATAGAGAAGCCAGTTGGACTACCACCCTCTCACTCACTCAGGAGTCAGTGTTCCTCAGGATTTAATTGCTGGGGTGAAGGTTGCCACTGCCTCTCCTTCTTTGAGCCGCCGTCGCCACAGGAGATCTTTCATTTCTAGCACACTCTGTAATCCCTGAATCTTCTCTGTGAACCTTAAAGCAACATGATCCTTAAAGCATCAACAAACAACTATTGGTTGACTGGTTTCATCTATAATGGCTGACAATGCTGCGGCTGATGGCAGTGTGCACCATAGTGACTGAAGGGTGGAGGACAAAAATAATTTTTTCCAGTTCTACCGTTCTTAAATAAATTGGAATCTTGAGGACAGTTAACCAAAACTCCTGCGAACAGCTCCTCAAAAGACTGCAACACCCGGGATTATTGTGTCAAGCTTCGATCATGAACTTATATGACTCTTCGCTTGTCTCCATGTGTGATAGAACTGTGGAGGTTCAGCTTTAATGTCATTTGGCAGCCAAGACTCCGGCTGTGTGGCACACAAGCACGGAACTGTCATTCTGCCACACAAAGTGATGGTTTTCTCCTCCAAAACACACTGTCACTCACTTTGGTCATTAAAAGGAATTCCATCCATAATCGGAATCAGCTCTACTGATAGGACGTTAGAAAATAAAATATCCTGACGGGAAAATGTCTTAGCCTTAAGGACCGTGCCGGGGCGGAATGGCAATAATTTTCGTCTGAAGCATCGCCGGCCATGGGACGTCTGCGCACAACTGAATACCTCCTTAATTGGATGCTGCATTATACAACAAGGTCTCACGCTGATATCGATGAAACCTGAAGAAACTGCCTGTACCTGCCTCGCTTTCGCTGCGGCTAGGGACAGAGAAGAATGCATTCACTCGCGACCGATTCAGCTCGAGGGCCTGAGGAGCCTTTAGAAGAATTTGTGGACCTCTTAAGTGTTTTTGAGGATGGCATGAATCCATATAACAAATAAATTATGGAGCAACAATGGCTACAATTTGCTCTGCATGTGGATAGCAGCTGCAGTGTGAAGCTGAGCTTTCAGTGGGAAAATGTCCTTTTGGCACCCAAATCATGATTTATAACCAAACAACTAACATATTCCAGCATTTTACCTTGGATGAACTGTTCATCAACTTAACAGAAAATATTCAAAACTCCCTGTGTGGATCTTTTAGTGGTTGATGGAAAGTGCATGCATTCATTCATATTCAACAACTTTTTCATTCTTTAATCTTGCACGAATAATGCAGCTGAGGTGACAATTTAAATATGAATGTATTGAAATCTTCCTGCTTCCAATTCCCTTTGTACTTCAGTAATTTTTTGATTATCGGTGTGGCTCTGGATGTAGCTGCACTGCAGCAGCCATAGCTTGGGCTCCACAAGTGTACACGCAGTTGACATGTGTGCATTATTGTGCGTGATTTACAGTAAATCTGGCAGCTATTGCCCTTTGTTTATGCTATGAGTATAGGCAATCCCATACTTGACAGACTGACAACTACATAAATAAATAGATAAATAAATAAAACTGCAAACTAAGTTGAGAAGAAGTATGCGATGACTCCATTTGTACATGACCAAAGTGGGGGTAAGTATTCAGATGAAACACACACTTCACATCGTCATTGACAACAAACTTACTCACAACACCACGTGATGCGAAACGTATTTGCAGAGCAACAACTATCAAAGTCAGATCGCATATCGATCGTAGGGTTTAATCATTAGTCGCTTAAGGACAGAGAGTGTGGAAGATAAGGATCGAGAAGTAGATAAAAAATGTGACAAGTGGATGGTGCTTGTAAACTCTACAAATAAACAAAATAAAATGCTGGGACGGCGTTAGCGCCTCAAGCACCACAGCTGCCCGCATGCACCCACCCATGCATGCGCGTGCGTGCGTGCACACGCACACACACACACACATTGGGAGTCCACAAGAAATCCTCAGTTAAATTCAATCGAGTGTCTGTCTCCCAGATGGGAGGACGGGCGCTATCTGACCATCTATGGCGAGGATTCCATCTTCGAATGGACATTTTTATACTTTCCTGCGTGTTCTCTCACATCTGTTCCTGCTGTTTCCTTGTTGTCCTTGTGTCCGTACAGCTCGGCCTCGTGTGGGTCTGGTCTTGTTCTCCTCACCTTTGTCTTTCTGCCCTGATTTCCCCTGCTTTTGCTGTTATGTCAGAGTGTCTGTGTGTGTGTGTGTGTGTGTGTGTGTGTGTGTGTGTGTGTGTGTGTGTCTGTCTGCCCTCCCTTTGTACTCTCGGTCTGTCAAATGTTTTCCACTCACTCCTGTGTCCCACGTCCCTCCTGCTCTGTGCTCAAGTTTTGCAGTTTTATTCAGTCTTTCACTCTGTTTGAGCTCCTGTTGTTCGTGCTCATGTTGCACTACCCAATGACAGTTTTGGACACAAGTGGGTCTGGTGGGTGTTTGCTGTTTGTACTTCCAGTTTGCCTTCTACACAGCAATGTTCTGCTCTCCGAGCCAATATCTCGGGCCATGTGGCTCGCTGCTGTTGAATCTTGCAGTTGAGTCGCATTTCAGGGTATGCACTGATGTATCATTGCGTATCCAACTCTTCTTTTATCTCCCTCTCCATGTTAGCTTGCTGCAGTCCGTCTGCCTGCTCTATCCCAAAATCAAAGCTATGTTCATATATATATCTGCTGAAACCTTTTCAAACCATTGTCCAACATTTGGGTTTTTGCCAAGCTGAATCCACAATGAGTACACTTGCTAGGCATTTTAAAACAGCCACGGCTTTGTTAACAACAGATCAAATCGCAAATAACGTCATACCATGCGCTGAACATCCATGTGCCGCCTTTATCGCTTAATTCCATCTGCTAGAGAGGACTTATAAAGACATCATGATCAAAGGCAAAGGAGAAGATCAATGTGCCAAAAGTGTTCAAAGAGCCAATTTCACAGACTTAAGACAAGAGACACACCGTCCATTGTGCTTAGCAGGTTTACCTGGAAATCACAGCATCTGTTCCATCATAATTGGAAAAACAAAATAATCAACATTCATTGGAAAAGGTTTGTTTGAAATTGTGGAGACACTTCCCGGAGGGCAAGGACGCTTCCATTCCACTGGAGCAGTTGATGGTCCTACAGTAGTTCCATCGGAATAAATCTAGGGTGTTCCTGAATGAAGAGGAAGAGCCCCTCAGCTTGCAGCCTGCTCCTTCCTCGCTTTGTCTGCTGGCATGAATTCAGTGCACAGCCCTGTAGCCTCGCTGAAAGCATAAACAGGTTACGTGCTGACTAATAAATCAGTCGCAGCTTTGTTGGCATCTAGACTACTGCACCTCATCGTATACTGGTCAGCTATTCAAACACACAGCCCACAATATTCCCCACATAGCAAAATGGGACATTTTTCACAAATTTTTAATGACTTAATCCATCAACGTCTACAGTTTACCTGTCACTACTATATACTTGTCATGTATTATGCTTACAAAAAAAAAAAAAAAGGGAAAGTGAGCAGCAGATGCGGTGTTTCAAATTGCAATGTTTGAATATCTGACAATATTCATGAAATAGAAACCGAAGTGTTATGGATTTGTAGAGAAGGTGCTCAGTCATTCCACACTCTCGCATCGTGGCAACATGTGAACATCTGTACTTCCATCTTGGACTCAAGATTTGTCAAGAGGATAATGGCTGTGACACAATGCAGAATTTGTCAAAGTGACTTGTAAGACATCCGACATAATTCCAAGGAAGAATGTACACCCATCAAGACCAAGAGGTGCGAAGAGTGAGAGGTGGAAGATGCCTCATAATTATCTGCTAACTCTCTCACTGAGCGTGTGCCAGGCGCGCATCTTTGCCATCCGAGTGTGTCAACCTCTGCGTTAGACAACAGGGTCAACTCTCCAGTGGTGGTAGGTGGACGGGGTCGACTAGAGTAAAAGGCGTGCTTGACCAACTTCATTCCGTAAGCAATTATAAACAGGAAGAGTTAACATGAACCACAAATTTTACAACCCAATTAAGTGCTGGTCTACAACATGAAGTACAACGCAGAATTAAAATAAAACTTTACTCAGATATGATAATCTGAAGAAACTAGAAAGCAGAGGAAGTCCTGGGGGGAGGCAAACGCAAGCAGGAAGAGGCAAGAAAAGGACAGCTTCATAAGCCTAATTCCAGTGGGGAGGCTTCAGGTTCATGTCACACAAGAACAACACAACGAGGACGGGTGAGACATAAAAAGGGCGGGAACAGCGACCAACAGGAAGATAAACACAGACTACGAAACAAAACAGGAGGTGAATATAGGTGAAATGTAGATCCTGAGAGCACAGCTGCTCTGTTAATAAAGTGTGGCAACAGTGTAGAAGGACGTAGGCGTGTGGGTGTCGGTAAGTGTCCCATTGAGAGACCACATTTAATCGCACTTTAACAAACCATCAAGTGCGAAAGCAACCGCAGGCACGGCATCAACCACACGCTCCCTTTTTTACAACCACGCATGAGAACACACACCAATATGAAGACACGCCCTGTCTTGTCAAGTGCAGAAACACGAGGCGATATTCATTATTCAGCTACACTTTAATCAAGATTAGCAAACTGCCACCGTGCCTCCTCGCGAAATATCTCCATATTCCCCCGAGCATTTTATCACAGTAATGTCCTGTTAAAAGCTTCTGTTCTAAGTATAACAAAGACAATGATGAATGACTGTAATCTGAAATGCCATAATACCCTTCACGACACCCACAACATTTCGAAGGGCGTTCAATTATTAAGCAGTTGTCAAACTGAACTCCCAAGAATAGGTGACAGCATAATTTTCATGCTTTTCCTCAAGATTGCCGCGTAGTTACATCACCTAATTTATATTTGGCCATATTTACTCCCCTGTCAAACTGACACGATGCAAAAATCTACAGTTGTCAGTGTTATGTATAAACCTACCCATCCTACAGGTGCTGAAAAAAAGAAAAATAAAAGAAAAAAACAGACAGTTCTGCTTAAATAAGTGGTGTGGCCTCCACAACAAGTGGGCTCTGCACAGCCTGGGTAGTGTGACACTCAGCGTGTGTGGAGTGATGTTTATATCCTGCGGTCTGCTTCCACATGGGGCGGGGAGGTTAAGCGGGTAGGTTCCGAAAAAGAATGAGTTGCCTGAGGCCTCCTGCTTGATCGCAGTGATCCCAAACTCACAGGTCCTGCAGCTGAAAGTGAGCATAGTGTGTGTTTGTGTGTGTGTTTGTGTGTGTGCATTGCTCTGATGTGTTTTACAGCCTCAGGGCTTGTTTTTTGTAAGGACGGACGGGGACTTCCAAAATGTTGGAAGATTTCCAAACCCTACCCTGAATTTGGGTCTCGCTACTTTTCAGCCACCAGGCCAGAGAGGCCGTGACCAGCAGGGCTGATCAGTGCAATAAAAGCAGAGCGTTATCGGACCTATTTAGATCGAAGTTACAGATTGTTTCTCATTATATTTGATTGAAGCGTTTTAATGGGGCGGAATCGTTTCTAATGGCTAGGACACGAACAGAGCCATGAAGGACAGATGACTAGATAGATGATGAGCAGATGGACTGGTTGAGGACCGAATGAATCACCACGACGCAGACGCGAAACGTAACGAGACGGACAAGGTCGATGATGGATGTATGCTCGCTAATACGCTATAGTACGACCGAAACTGGGATGATGTATTGAACTGCTGCGCAACTTCAGTAGACATGGTGTACAACAGCTGTTTGCTCAGCCGTCACCCTCCTCTGACAGGATATATACAAGTCGCTGTTATTCTAAACGGGACAGACCTGCTGCAAAGTTTAGCTGCAATATTACATCTTGGATTCTGTCAGTTACTCCTGTTGACTATAATAAGGCTAAATACACATTGGAACATGTCTTATGTATCTGAGTGTCATGTCGTGTAAAATCGATCCACATTCCCATGACTTTAGAATAGAAGCTCTGTCAGATACAGCAGCCATTATGTTTTTAGGGAAAGGCTTGTTAAGAGAGGATTAATAGTAAATCTTTTAAAAAGTTTGTCTTTCCTTGAAATTACAAATTGACAGTTAAAACATTTATTGTGATTTGAGCCAGACCTTAATTTCTAAAAATCTATATTAAGATGTGCACTACTTTGTCCCTTACACATATCCTTGGTTTGCTGCTACATTGAGCTTGCTTTGAGAGAATCATTATAAAAGATTTTTTTTCCCCCAGTCATTCTTAATCCATATATTTTGGTAAGAATTGCTTTACATTCTTAATATGGGATAACAGGCAAAGTAATGGAATTATCAACGTGTAAATGACAATAGAAATTTATAGAATGATCTTGATGAAAAATACTGTTTTGACAGTTCCAGTATCATGATCCACAAAGTTGAGCGTGTTCATGTTGGGACGGGCTTGACGGCTGAGCTGGGCTGGGCTGCTCTCCTGGATGCTCTTGGGTAAACACAGCGTGTGTCGTGCAGATTAGGTTGGCACGGTATTAGCTTCTAATTTTGCAAATTCCAAAGCATTTTATTCAATATTCGTCCAGGGCAGACAAAGAGAGCCGAGTGAACTCCATCTGCCTGCGTTTCAGCGATTCAGCCCTGTTCCCTGAGCACGCCATGTGTCGGTGCCTCTGCGTCTCCCCGTGGCGTTGGCGCTGCCGGGTGGTCAGCAGCAGGAGGTTGCTTACCATGGTTGTGACCTGAGAGAAACTTGGCAGTGGCCAGTGTTTTTGTGCTCCTAGTTTCAGGCTGGACTAATACATTTTTGTTAGACTTGTATGTATTTTTTCATGAGCGGTTGCATTTATTACAGGTCTCTAAAAAAAAACCAAACAAACAAAAAAAAAACATTCTGTTTCTTTACGATCATGATGTTATTTTTCTCCCCTTCTCTGTGCTTGTATTCATTCTCCGGAAAAAAAAGCTTTGTTACGAATAGCACACATACTCTGCAGTCCCACGGCGCAGTTTCGGGGACATTTTCGGTGCTAATCCACAATCTAGTGTGCTCCAACATTTGGGGTTTGTCAACAAATCTGCCATGGTGAGTCAGAATAGTGCTCAACTTTTACAAATGTGGACAAATGTTATTTTGTTGGAATGCTTGAGTCAGGGTGAGTTTGCATCAAATGCAAATAACCATAAATAGAAAATATTGTCTCCACAGTACATCCGTTTTTCATTGGAAATGAAATATGACTTGGTGAATAATCATAAATGATGTCAAAATGACATTTTCTGAAAAGGTTGAATATACTCAGGACTCTCAAGGCATCGTATTATTTTCTACATATATACATTACATTACATTTCTACATATACGTCATTGACAGACCTAGTTCAACAGACCTAAAATGAAATGCAGGTAGCGTGACAAATGCGCCAAATGTGCCCATGTTCCCTCAGATGTTTACACCGGAACTCAACAAATAGGCATGGATATGACATCAGGATGCTGTTAAGAAAGTAAAAAACCTTGGACCAGTATTGGATGGGTGCAGTGACCTGGTTCAATCCGGCTGGAAGACGGTGATAATTGCAATTATTACACGGCTTGTGTGAATGCTTGGTTCTGATTGGCCGATATTGGTCACGTGAGCGGTCATTATTTTCGTATAATGACCGCTCGACTATCAATAACGGACCGCTGCGATATCAAAGACTCAGAGTTGAACTTCCTGCATTCATATCAATCCGCGCCAAAGCGTCTAGTTCCACTCTGGACTGTTTACGTACTGTTGCCCGCGTCACGCTTCGTCACGGAGCAAACATGAGCAGATTAAAAATTATTTTCAACATATTTGGGAAGCATGAAACTTTTGATGCGTGGGTAAGTATGATACGTGTATTTCAAGCTACGGCGACAAACACACGTCGGAAGAAGTGACAGAAGCGCGCATGTAAAAGCAGAGTACCTGTAGCCGTTATGGCACTATTTTCTCGCGGAGGCGAAAATATCGTTGCCTACACTTTTGCAGAAAAATGAAAGTAGC
>OMPJ01016072.1:36020-52732 GCA_900312935.1 Carapus acus | reverse complement strand
GGCGGAGGGGCCAGGTGGGACTGGGACAGGGCCTGTTTCATCTTCTTCATCTCCACCAGGCAGAGGGCTCGCTCCTCCCCTGCTCATGAGACACACACACACAAGCGCACACACACACACACAAACACACACAATTTACAATGTCCTACCTTGAATCTCTGCATCAGGTCAGGCTGCATTCCACCACCACCAAGTGCCTGAAACAATCATATCAAGAGGAGATAGAAAACATGACAACTGAGGAAACAAATGTGATTTGCATGTGAATTTGCATATATAGAAATACAAGAGATAGAGATACAAATAATCCACTAATATCAGGTGTGAGAGGGTAGTTTACCATCATGGGCTGCTGAAAAGGATTCATTCCTGCCATCTGAGGGGCTGCCATATAAGGAACCTGCAAGATAAGGAGCCACATGAATATGTGTGTTCAACTGCGTTAAACTATTCATAACATAAGGAGTGTAGCTCCTCTGAGTGTGATGCTGCACTCACAGCGGGGAACATGTTGGGCATCGGCGCTTGCATGGGGAAGCCACGAGCACCTGGAGCCACCTGCAGGGTGCAAAGGCAGCGGAAAATCTCGGTACGCAATTACACAATTTGCTCCAAGACGGTCTACAAATGGTGATACAAATCCATTCATAAATGCGATGATAATGTGGAGTGAATCGGGCTACAGGTGTTGAGGGGGCGGGAGGCGCTTTTTCCTCCGATTGACGCCTCATGCTCCCGTTTTGACTTCAGTCAATGTGAGCGCGCCCCCTTGTGGTGAGGATAACGTGTGATGGAAACACTGAAATCTACTCTGCTTGTCTGTGTCCTTTTTGCGCTGTTGTGGGTTGTGTTGCGCTGTCATGACAGAATTCATATTAAACCTGTTCAACTCTTGGCTGATTCTGTAGCAGCCATTTGTGGGACAAGTTCACTGACGAGCAAACGCTTGAACAACGCGGGTTCCATCATGTCTGACCTGCCCAAAGAGTCCACCACCACCACCGAGCATAGGGTTCATAGCTCCTCCCATCATCCCGGGGTTCATTCCATTCATCCCGCCGTTCATCCCTCCATTCATCCCTCCGTTCATGGCGGCCATCATCCTCTGTCTCTGTGCGGGGGTCACAAAAAAGTTTAGAAAAGTCAAATTAAAGTCACAACCTCTTCTTAGTGGGTGAGGGAAGAGATGTGAGAGGTCTCTCACCTTTCCTGCTCCAGCGTTGACCTACAGTAGTGATGCAAAAAGGAAGAAACGTTCATGTTTAGTGACTTTTGATTGCAGATAAGTTTGAAATGAGCAGTGTGTGAGAAGGTGCAACTGAACTTACACACACAAAGGTGATCACAAATGTCATGATGAGGAGGAGCTTCATTTTATTGTCCCAAACCTGTCAAAGAGACTTAAGAGTACATGTTTACGTGTGCATTTATCAAGACTTTAATCATGCGTGACATAAAATTCAAATTGCCTCAATGGCACAACAATAACACTCAAATGTTTGATTCCAATCTGCAGTCTGAGACTCACCTTAATGAGGGTGTGAGTTTGAAGTGCTGTGTGTGATACGACCAACTGCTCTGTGGGAAATCACAGCAGCTTTTATTGGTCCCCTAGATTATTAAGAGCCAATTACAGGAAAGAACCACGATTCGTTCATGTGCCATTTTGGTTGCATTGATGCGCTTTGGAGTTATGAAACAACCTCCTCTTTTTGTGGGAGCTGGTAGGGTTCGTGAGCTCCTGTTCTCTCTCTGCTCAGCTCTCTGGCTTTGTTCCCCATCGGTCGCGGTGACCACACACAACAACACGCTGATTCACAGTCCTCAGGTGGTTTCTCACGTGAACCGACCAAAAACCAGCGGCTAGCAGATAAATGTGTGTGGTCACATGTGGTTTGTGTGTGTGTGAGTGTGTTGCATCTTAGGTTTGACACATTCCCACATATACAGTTTAAAAATATATTGTATGAAAGAAATACTTGACTTGCAAGTACTGAAGAGCGTCTTTCCATTAGACCAATGTTCTCATCATCTAAGTCAGGGTGAGCAAACGTTTTGCCGTAGGGGCCACATTGACTCTCAAAATTTGATGGATCAGGTCTGCACAAGGTGTATACATATCAAACCTCAACAAAAAGCAGAAATAGTAGCACTTAGTTCATACACTTTAAGTGAAAACAGTTGTGATGATCTCCCATTTCTGCCAGTGCATCAAAGTCTGGTGTTTCTTTTGTTGCGCAAATTCTCAGAATTGATGATTATGAATTCTGTACTAATTATTAACAGGCTGGATAAGAAAGACCAACAGGCCAGAAATGGTCCATGGGCCTGAGATTGGACATGCCTGATCTACGGTGTTTTGGGTTGTAAAGGCGACTGAGGTACAATATTTGTTTTGAGGTTGTGGAACCCTTTGCTCTGGACTTGCCGTCATTTAAACCTGCCAGTCATTCATTCGTTTGTAATTCAAACATTCAACATGTTTGAATGACAAACCCTTTCAAAAAGATAGTGTCAGAAGTGGGATTCGAACCCACGCCTCTATTCAGAGACCAGAAACCCCAATGAGGGAAGGCTAAGCACCTTGAGTCTGGCGCCTTAGACCGCTCGGCCATTCTGACAACATGTGAGCACAGGAGGAAAAAATGACACATGGTCCATTAGAAAGCAGATGTTACTATGAGGATGAAATAAGATTGTAGACGCTATTGTTGCCAGGCAACATTGCTGGATGATTTCCTCAAGGGTGCTGCATGGGGAAATCACCCAGAGAGTCTCCATGGCAACATGTTAAAATTGACGCAAAAGTGGAAAAATGGATCTATCAAGGACTGACCAACCTACCTACCGACCTACCTACCACAACAAAGAAAAAAATATTAATATTGGAAATTGTATGAAAGTATATCAAATGAATTAGAGTTTACAATTGGTCATTTCATTGTTTAAAACTACCCTACAGGTCACACAAACTATATCCAGAAAAACAAAAGACGAATAGATTCATACCGTACATTCAAATAACATTTCTGACCAAAACGTTTCATCAGGACTACATTGTCACAAATTTTTGTTGTGCTATGCCTGCTCATTTCTACACTTGACTGAGTGTTGGTGGACGGGAAGGCGCTGCGGTGGGAACCAGCAACACTACCTGCTGCTTAAAATACTGGCCTTGCGTTTCACGTTTCATCAGCACATTTCTCGACAGGTTTGGAGCCATGTCTGGCCCGGTTATGGTGTCACACACTTTGACTGTCTGCGGGAAGTTTTTTCAGTGCTGACTGGGCAGCCGCAGCAGTGGAGGTAAACACCACCACCCCCGACTGTGGAAGTCTGGTCGGAGGCTTTACATTAATTACACACCGTCAGGGATTTGAAACTACACAATGGTTTGAATTGATACACACTTCAGTGACTTAACAACTAACATTTACCAACTGGTGTCGTCTACGTTTACGTTGTCTTTCCAAGACATCTTATTTACACCCATCAATTGTGGCTTGCTCTTTATAGAAACAGTGTCAAAGGCCTTTTTGTGTTTTTTTTTTTTCCCAGAGCGAAAAACGTTTTTGCATTGTTTTAGATATGCTGAGACCAAAATCACCATGTGAGCTACAGCGCCAAATTTCAACACTGTGGTTGTTTTTACTGTCCTCAAAGAAGCGCTACTACCATGATGGATGTTTGGGGTTTTTTTTTGAGACACTGCTGAGTTTTTACTTTTAGACGTCTGCTTAAAATGTGTGTGGATGTACAACATGACAACAATGTATGGCACAAATGAAAATTCAGACCGAATGCAGAACTTGATTTGCTTTATTGTTCACATGTGATGCGGACAGTGATCATTTTTTGACAGGATCCGAGCAAGAATTGAACATATCTGTCAGCTGTGCAGCTTCAATTAGTAGGTTTCTCCTCACTCTCCATTCCAGATGACTCCATTTCTCCAGCAACCACCTCCTTTGCAGCTGGAGTCGGCATTCTCCTGGGATGTGCTGCCCCAGAACGTCTGAACCTCCCTCTCAGAGCCGCTCTGGCAGCGGCTGCCTGCTGTTGGGTGAGTTGCCCGTTTGGCGAGATCAGCTGCATTTGTCCCGCTGTCATCATTGGACTTCCTCCTGCATTCCTCTGAGGCACAAGTGCCAACAGCGTCACGTGTCCTCCTCCTGCTCCTCCCCCTCCTCCCCCTGACTGAATCACCTGCCCAAGCGGCTGTGGGTTCACACTGGCGCCCCCTGCCTGGCTGACAAAAATGGCCCCCCCTTGTTGGAGACCTCCAATGGGGACCAGCTGCTGTACCGGAGCCTGTCCGATGGGGTTTACTAGAGGCTGGATGAAGATGGACCCACCCAGAGGGATCAGTTGTGCCATCAGGGATTGTCCGGTCAGCGGGGTCCCATTTGGAGCCGCTTGGTCGGCGGTGTTCCCGGCCGCTTGTCCGTTATTGTTGGCCGCCCCATTGGCGGCAGCCTCGGCGCTCGCAGAAGTAGCACCTCCCTCCACCATGAGAGCAAAGCTCTGAAAGATCACCCAGAGGATGCAGAACATGTTGGACCTCAAGGCAGCTGGAGAGACTGCGTCTTCTCTTGGCTTAAATAGACAGAAGATGGTGCCCCGATCACATCGAAAGATCCAATCAGAGCTCGGCTTCGTCCCAAAACAACAAAGTCACCGTGATCAGCGTGACAATGCTGCTGTTCTATTTTTTGCTTTGTTACCTTACGTGGGTCATTATTAGGGATCATGTGGTGAGCCTGAATCAGGTGGTGGTGACTTGCAGTCTTCTAACCTATGCTGGAGGTTTGAAGAAATAGTGGAGTTTGCAAAATGAAGAAGGCCATCAGGGGATTTAATGGGTTTATTTCCTGGTCTGTTAAGAAACAGTCACTTGGGATCTTTGAAGAAGAAGAAAAACAAGAAGAAGAAGAAGAAGCTAACTTTCTCTCATTAATCATAAAAACACTTCCCCGGTGTGGAATGCATCTGAGTTTACATCCTGGATATCACTAATCGGAATCCGTCATCACCTATTTCATTTACAACAGCATGTCAGGACTAACTGAAAGAATAAAAATTTCCAATCTCAAATACAGTAACACGTACATTTTCTCCGCCATGGCAGGGTTCTTTTTTTAACCTCTCAGAGTATGTTACAGCACTCCGACTCATACTAACTGGACCCAAGTGGTCCATCCGTTGAAGTTTGCGTTGCATTCCAGAGTTGCCAACGCCTTCACAATCTCCTGCTGCAAGGAGATGTTGAGCAACACACAGCTCAGAACAGCAGGTTGACGTCCATGTCATCTGCGAATGAAATGGAAGGTAGAAATTATCATTTCAAGTTGTTTCTCTTCTGCTTTTGGCGACTCCACTGTATGTTTGCCATGCTCTCACCAGTCTTGATGCCAAAACAGGAGGCCCACTCTGTGAAAGAGATCTGTTTGTCCTTGTCAGCATCACACTCTTGGAAGAAGCGAGAGGTGCAGTGCTCCATCGGCACCAGCGGGACTCTGAGCGGGGCCAGCTCGGAGTGAGACAAGGCTCTGTGGAGACAGAGAGCATCGCAGTCTTTCTAAACACAACCCCTACGCCCCCATTCCTTTATTTGTTTTCCTATCAATCCAGCCTGACTTGTGCGTCAGAACTCAAAATCAACGACAAAACAACCAGCAAATTGCACCTGTCAGAAGGATGTTGGTCCAGCTGGGCAAACTGCCAGTGCACCGGGTAAATGTACATGTTGTAGTTCTTCTCAAAGTCGTGCGCGAGCAGCTCTACAGAGTGATCGCCAGCATGGAGGCGGCGCTCACTCTCGTACATTTTCTTCACCTGCATCGCAGAGTGACACAGCATTTCATCTCTACTAGCTTGCGAAATAAGGAAAATTCGAAAGCGCGGCGCTCAGCTTTGGCGCTCATCTTGGTAGACTCACTCTGAAACGCTGCTTGGCAGTGAGGAACCCAGGAGACATGGAGTCATGTTCGTAGAGCTGCAGCAGAACATTTTTCAGCCAGTCCCTCATTCTCAGGGGGAACTGAACCAACTCGGAATCCAAACACGGGGCAATCACTGGACAGAGGGGACACGAAAGTGGGAGTCCACATATTCTGTGGACTGGAATTAGGCTGGAAGGCTCCTCGGCTACCTCATGCTGCACTCACATTTGCACGTCCCGGTGTAGTCCAGGTGAAGCCTGTGTCCTCTCTTGGTGCCTTCCAGTTGACATTTGGTGGCAAAGAGCTCACACGACGTGTCATAGGTGGTGTTGTCGGTGCCGCAGACCTCGAAATTGAGATGGGGAGAAAACAAAACTGAAACACACTGATGCAACACAGCAGCTGTCCAATCATCATTCATACTCACATGGTCAAACTCATTCATGCTTGGGGGACATTCAGATGGTTCCTGACACACACAGCTTGGCTTTTTATCTGCGTCGACTTTACAGGTTTTCCCACGTTTGCAGCGGAAATTATCACATGGATCTGGAAGATAGGACACCCGCAATTTTTATCCAAGGTAAAAACTGATTTCAGTAAAAACGAAGGTTTTGTTCAATTCCAAAGGGGTGGAGGGCGGGATGGGGATTGAGGGGAACTGCAAAGGAACAGGACACGACCTCCCCTCACAAAATCCCATGCATGTCTCTCTTCTTTCAGCCTGTACAACTGCTCCTCTCGCTCATTGACTCCTTAAGCCCGCCGGCTCGTGTTTTGGTTGTGACCGTGAAGCGGCACGGCGCCATTCATGTGGAAGTTTTAGCGACGGGATTTGGTCAGCAAATTCCCTTGCGAGATTGTTTCTGCTGCTGATACCAGACACCAACCATCAGCGGCTTCATGCGGGTGGATGCCTCCACCGACTGGAGGCCGGGAGCCTGGGTAGAGATCCACGGTGCCTCTGATCTGCACTGGATTCATTCCTACTGTGGGACCCTGTGCAAGTGGGAAAAATGGGGGTGGCAGAGCAAATTATAAATTGTGAAATTTAAATACATCAAAATACATTAAATATTAATTAAAAAATACATCAATACATTAAATACATCAAAACAGTCATAGTGTTGGTGATTTTTTCAAACCAGGATATCATTGTGTTACTGTGTTGTCATATGCAATGGATCTCAGGCCTCTGAGGTAGAGTTTCTGCCACTAGGTGGCAGAAGAGCGCAACTCTGTTGGAAACGGGTGTCAAATGCAGTTACGGAATTTACATCTGAAGTCATTTTTACTTCCATGTTATCTAGACATGACAACAACAGGGTCCAAATAGATATTTTGTCGGCTTGACACCCATTTTTTCCCGATTTACCCATTTCCCTGCTCGTCTCCTCTTAGCCTTTTGCAGCACGTTGTCCTCGCTGGGTCCTTCGGGCTCTTGAGCCTCCCCTCGGCTCTGTTCCTCTTCTGCTTGTGCTTCGTCCCTCTGAGGAGAGTGCTTCCTCATTCTCTGGCTCTTCTTCTCCTTCCTCGCCTTTCCCTTGCTGCGACTTGCACTTTCGTTTTTATCCTGCTCCCCTGTCTCCCGCTCCGCGCCCTCCTCTGGTGGTGGGACTTTGAGGCCCTCATCACTCTGAGGTTCTTGAGTGTCAGCCTTTTTCGACGCAGCCTGCGACTCAGCTTGCAACTCAGCCTCTGTCGCTTTGGCACTTGATGCGACTTCACCCGCTGTGGAGGGAACTTCTTTGACATCAACTTTTTCCTTAGTTTCCGTTAGTGGAGGTCTCTCGGGAGAGACAAACCTCAGCGGCAGTAAAACACCACTATCAGCAGCATAGTCGAGATCAACTGGGATCTCGGTCGCGGCACTGCCATCCAGCTCCTCCATCTGTCCAACTCTTGTCCCCTCTTCTTTATGCTCTCTCTGTCTCTCCTGGTGTTCGCCCTTTTTTAAATCCTCCTCAGCCTCGGTCGCCTCCACTGCCACATCAGTCTCCATTTGTCTGTCAACCTCCTCTTCCTCCTCAGGCATTCCTTCATCCCCCTCTTCGTCGACATCTTTTTTCAGGAGTGTGGCTAGTTCCTCCTCGCTCAGCAGAACGGCAGAGGCCTTCTCGTCGTGTTTCGTCACTCTGTCCTCATCCAACTTGGCTTTCAAGTTGTCCTCAGAAGTCGTCTCCTCCTGTTCCTCCTCCTCTTCCTCCTGCCCCTGACTGCTGGCCTCGAATGTGACTAAAGTGGGTAAGATGTGTGTGTGATGGATCTCCTCGCTGATGACAGTCTTCACCTGGAGAAGAAGTGTAAGAGAGAAAGAGGGAGAGAGAGACGACAAAATCGTTTCACATTTCAAGTTAGTGAATAAACAAACAAATGAACCCATTTACCGCCTCTTTGCCATCGTGCGTGTTGCCGTGTAATGAACGATGCTTTCCATGTGGTTTGCTTTGGACCTGCACAGAATTCATTCATTAAGCATAGCTGACATCATGGAATTGTCACAGGAATGCTTTTATGAGTCACCAAAAAGAGTTTGTGTGTGACATAGTGAGGAATATACTCACAAACAGGGCAGAAGTGGCCAGCAACCACATCAATAGCAAACAGGCCCTCATACCTGGAACATCGACACATTGTCTGATTTCATGGCGTAACAACAACAAACAGTGATTTCAGCTCTTTTCGAGCAATTTCTAAGTTCTAAACTGAGAACAGTTTCTATAAATCAAGCAAATGTAATGGAGTTCAAAGATATGAGTGCATCTGTATGCAGGACGTTCATGACAGCATTGAGCTGCAGGATTAGCTTGAATTGTTGTCAAGGTAACTGGCCTCTGAGATGTGCCTCTCTCCCTCTGAAGTCACATTCAGAGTTTATAGAGCCCAAAGTAAACATCAGAAGCTACCAGACTGGAAAAAGTTGACTAAGTCCACAAACGTTTTTTTGTCCTCTCGGAAACAAAAGAGACATCACTGGACCTGTCCAGCCGAATAATAGACCTCTGGTTGCGTCCAGTAGAGCCCCATAATGTTTGTAAACAGGCAATGCAGATGTTCAACTTCTCCAAAACCCATAAATCAAAGCAATTGTGCCTCTATTTGGAGTGTCAGGTGAGGCAGCGACTGCATAATCACATTTCATGCATTGATATCATACCCATATTTCATGATGCTGATAACTTCGGCACCTGCACTTGTCTTACTTGGATAAAGATTAATATTGTTTTGCAATTTGACAGGTATGCAAGACGCAAATTTGAAAGTTCACTTGTAAACAGTGATACATCCCATTCATATCACTACTTGTGACTAATTTATCATCACACAAAAACAATCAAGTAAAAGGCAGAATTATATTCCATTCATTGCATTACTGTTACTGCAAATAAAACAAAACAGTCCACCATGCCTGTTAAGTCCTTAGCAGTCATGGTTAACGGCAGATCAATTGTTCATTCAAAATGCACCAGGGTGTTTTAAAAGAGTTCTATCTGTACCTGAGGTTGGCAGTGACAAACGAAGAGAAAACCCCTCACAATTTCTTGCGAGTGCCGGAGTTGGATCTCCTGTGATGTCCTTTGGTATCTGAGGCAGGGCTCACTGTGGCGTCAATGCGGTGCACACACAGGCAACCATGCATGCACACGCACGCACACACACACAAACACACACACGTGCATATTTTCAAAGCTCTTTGCTTTAACACACTTGGTCTGAAAAATCCTTATTTATCATTCACAAAGAATACAACTATGACAGTGGCGTGATGCTAGTATGTTGCAGAAAAACACTGCAAATAAATACAATTTTCATTTGTGTAGTTTTTTTTTTCTAGTCTGCAAACCACATATGTTCATGTTTTCGCCACAAGATGTCACTATGTGGATATACTCCTGTAGATGTTCTACCAGTTCGTTGAGGCCTGCATCTTATTCTCCTCTGGTGTGCTGGGGTGGCTGCACTTTGAAAAAGGACTCTTCCAGGCTGGACAAGCTGATCAGATGAGCCGGATACATGGTGCGCAAGAAGATGGACTCGGTTGTAGAAACAGTTAAGCACAAATCTCCATGTCATGGGAACACAGGACTTCACAGCGTAATGAATGATACAATATTTCCCTGTGTAATACCCAAGTGCCATATACATTATATTGCCTCTGCCCAGTGCAACACACAACATCTCTCCCAGTGCAACACACATCACACTGCTAGTGCCCAGCGCTATGCAGTACATCATATACTGTCCAATTATCAGTGCAGTACGTAATTGCTATGCTATATATTGCCTTCCCATGCATTTTTGTCACTCAGGAAGTTTGTATCAAACACGTCCTATTAGCCCTTTGTACTACACAGATGTAGCCCTCAATCTCGAAAAGGCCCCTATGTAGAATAACTCTGGTATTTCTAGCATAGCCCTCTCCTACCTTTTGTCTGTGTTCTGTTTTCTTAGTCGCCTGGGCGTTCAATTTCCTGGATCAATAGATCAATCGATAGATAAAGTACCTACCTACCTACTGTATCTACTTACCTTCCTCCCTACCTACCTAGTCTCCCATCAAATGTATACCATGTATACAGTAGCCCCCTTGACCTTTAGTTAGACCTCTAGTTTTCAAGAGCCTTGCTCTTTTCACATTCATGTTCTTGTCTCATATCTAAGGGCATCAGTCAGTACCATTACATGTTCTCCTCCTTTGACAAATTGAATGAAATGGAGTTTCGCAGTCAGTGCACCATTTTCAAGAGCCACTGCGAGCTTTACCAAAAATATTCTCAGAGAACATTTCAACGTTTCAACGAGGCAATGTTGCCTCACATGGCTATTCAGGATACTAGAGGAATTCCATCTCATGCCAGGCAGAGTATTTCTTTGGTGTTACTTGTGCTTCCAGTTGACATTTTTCAAAGTAATGATGATGAGTCTTTGCATTACTCTTTGCATTAATCGGGTAAAAGACAGGAAGAGATAAGGCAAGCTGATCTCTTGTGAAACTTCGGTAACCTTTTGGCGTGAACATGCAGACGGCATTGCGTGTGCCAAAACAACCTTCAATCCTCCTCGGCTCACTCCTCCCATTCTAAAGCGGGAGAGCATGTTGCAGCCGGGGGAGCTGCGGTTTCGCGAACATCTCCAGACGGTCGAACATTCAGGCTAATTACACGTTCCGTTTGCGCGGCTGAAAACACTGATGCCCCAGTGAGGTTTAACAAGGAATTCTGTTGTCTTATTTTCAGCCTGGCCTTATATGGGTTTCCAGGAAACAAGTGAAGGAGCTCAGAGAGAAAATGAAGGATTCCTAATTTAGGATGTCTACTGTCCAAATGAGTAGATAGATCATGGTAGCGTGAAGAGTGTCATTTAATGTTACATGGCAACAAGCATGGCTCATTGTCGGAATTATGGTTTCATGGACTGTCATGGCTTCACAATCCACCTCAGATTAAAATATGTCCAGTTATTTGTATGTTGTTTGTCACAGCCTCAATGCTGCATGCACTGGACTGATAGCATATCCACTAATGACACTGCATGTAGTGTGAGAGTTGGAGTTAAGAAAGTGAAAAACATCAACATCAAGCATCATCTAACCGGAAGTGAGATTGACCCTGTCTGGCCCTCCTTTCCTCCGTGTGGGCGAGTTTGTTTTCTCTACAAGCCACAAACCCTGTGGTTCCTTTTAGTAAATTACAATTCGCTTTAGACATTGAGGGGGCGGAGACTACACTGAGACTGTATACATGCCTGTGCATGTGTGTGCGTGTGTGTGCGTTGTCACCATGCAGCGTGTTTGCCGCACGTTTAGTCTCCTGAAAATACACCTTCACATGTTGAGAGGCAGAGCCGTTTGTGTGGGGGCAGTGATGTAATGATGGTAATTGAGGCTGAGGTTAGTTATATATTTCCCCTCAGGATTTCCCTTACTGTATTCACATATCCACACACTAACACCGCCTTACTCCCATCTGCAGGATCCCGTCTGTGGGGCAGCAAAAGCACAGTGCTTTCCTGTCTGCTGCTTCACGCTGCACGAGGACATTAAAGCAGAGGACTAGATCCGATAAGAGGTAAAAACACAGAAGCAGTGACGCGATTGGACTGCTGCTTTTGTTTGGTTCTAATTAAATTGCGCCTGTGACTGTATTATTTTTCTCTCTTTCAGAATGAAGCTCATCGTCATAGTTCTTTGTCTGATCGGAGTAGTTTTGACCTTCCCAGTAAGTATGTCACCCTGATAATCTTCACTTTGATAATCTATTTTGTTGCAAGGGTGAATTTCCCCATTTATTGTTATAGTCATGACCAGAGCATCTAGTTAATAAAAATGTTGTGATTGTTTTACCTACAACTGCTTCAGTGTGTTGCTACTTTCTATCAGATTTCAATCGATGATGTTACAGAATCTGAAGATGCTGATGCCGCCACAGTGAGTGTTCTTAGAACTTATTTCTCTAACACTTTGAGGTGTATATATATTTGTGGATTTACATTAACCTCATCAGTCCCCAAGGAAATTGCCGGTTTTGTTTAACTTGATTTGCCACAGTTAAAGACTGGTTCACTTTCGAAATACATTGTGTCAACAGATTTACTGTAAGACATGCAGACCTCGGCAGAACTGTTTACCGCCATGTCTCCACCCAATTATGCAGGGGTAGATTTCCCAAACGACGGTTGAGCGGATCTCTGATGGATGTGATGTTTACTGTTGTGTCATCCAAACATTAAGGTGTTTTCATATGTTTTTTCCAGACTCAGAATTTCGTCACGACCCAGTCGGCAGAAAATAACTCATCAGAGCCTCAGGTAAAATATTCCAGAAACTGATTTTATATCAACCTCGTACCAATATTACATTTGACAACATTTATTTGCAGAGCTCAGAGGAAAATATCTCAAATCAAGCCAGCTCCTCTGAATCATTGGTGAGTTGTAATTATAATCATGGCAGCATCTGCTGATGTTCATCTGGTCACCTGATGGAAGTATATCTTTTTTTTAGAGTTCAGAGTCAGATTCGGAATCGGCAGAAACCACATCAGAAGACACGGTATGTCTGAAAGCTCTCTAACTCAGCATTGATTCAGTGAGAGCACAACTTAACATATAATGCATAACACATAAATGTTCCTTTTCTTTACCGAACAGACCTCAGAGGAGAGTGACAGCCAATCAGATGAAGTTGAGGTATGATGTTTACAATCAGCCATGTGGAACGAACACAGAATTTATATCAGCTGCAGTATTCGCCTTTGTCCTTCTCTCTGTTTGACTGTTGGTCTCCACAGGTTGAAAACATGTCTGAAACCAGAGACAACAGCATGGGCAGTGAAGAAAACATGAGAAAAGTAAGTGACAGCACCAGATAGGAGCCTTACATCTTGCTGAAAGACACTTTGACGTTGGACTCTTTCGGGGTCGAGCAAGTAGAAACCATCAACCCATTGGTTTCAACACAAACGTTACCATAGTATAATTTTCATTCTCTATCTCGCCAACTAGAGTTGGGTTCCAGTTTTTCCCAGTGTCATTCGAGTACTGAGTGCAGAGGAGGACAGCAGCACTGAGGTCAAAGTTCTGCCAGACCACCTGAACACTGCTTTATCAGAGAAACCACCGACTGATACCCCCTCCTCCCCAACCAAATCCTCCACCTCGGCTTCCTTCCCCAAAATGGGGGCCGACCCCAGCAGTAGCAGCAGCGAAAGCGCAGACAGTAGCGACGCAAACGCGGTGAGAGCTGCGCGTAATGACAGCAGCAGCGAGAGCGTCAGCAGCGAGAGCAGCGAGGACACGGAGAACAGTGAAGACAGCGACAGCGAAGAGCAGAACATGCTCAGAGACACGGAATGCAGGCCAGGGACCGACAGCGCGGAGTGCGACAGTGACGAGGACTTCTTCAAGGCGATAGGAGACGACAGCCAGCATCCAGTGGACCATCTCATGGTGCCGGAGATGGTACACAGGGAGCTAAACCTTAGAAGATGACGTCGTGATGAAAAATGTTTGCCAATGTCACCTGTTGGGTCGAAAGACATATCAAAATAGAAGAATTGAATCAATTTATCCTTGAGTGATAGCGGGCGTCGTCATGGCCGGTTAGCTCAGTTGGTTAGAGCGTGGTGCTAATAACGCCAAGGTCGCGGGTTCGATCCCCGTACGGGCCACTTTGTTTTTGCATGAAGTCACACAGATTCCTTAACAGCAATGATTCCCTCCTTAAAAATTTATTAGTGATTGTATTTCGCCATGTGTCGAAATCTGTATTGTTGAGGCGATTTTTACACAATGCATTATCGACACTGTCAGTGGCCTCTAAACAATCTGGAGTAGCCTTGAGTAAGAGGGTTGGCTGGAGACCCACAAAAGCGAACAAAATGGATGGAGGTCAAATAGGAGGAATACTATATTATTGTATTTACTGTGTTTGTGAAATAAAATGGAGAGAAAAACAGTGTGAGTCATTCTGATTAGGCAGATGTAGCTGGCATGACAGTACCATGTTTTACAGTAATCTATACAGTCTTTCCTACAAACTGTAAACATGTTGCGGTTCTGAGGTTATACTTCTTTTTGTCAATGTTAAGTTAATGTTCAGACAGCCATCGATTCATTCACTCAAACCACAATAAGTGTTTTCCAATCATAAGTCACTGGTGTTAACTTTTAATGAGAACAATTCTGGCGAGAAGTCTGACAGATGAGCACATGCTGTAATTTCCTCTAACTCCAGCGATAACCCTACAGGTATAGGCAAGATTTAAAAAAAAAAAAGTCACTGCTGCAAATTAACTCTGCCAGTATGACACTGATGCCTTTGGTTAATTACACATTGACAGCTGTGAGGGAGGCACAGCTGGAGTTCTGTCTTTCAGTAGAGATATTCTTGTCCTCATTTACAGTGCACTGAGCTGTTTGAAAGATATACTCTTTCAAAAATATGCTGCACTAAAAAGAAATAAAATTAGGTTTGTTTGTTTTATTTAAAAAAAACATTTAATATAAATGTCTCTTTCTCTTCCTGTAATCAAAAGGAAACAGCAAATTCATGGTGTATTCACATTGATCCTCCTGACTAGTGGTGTGTTCAGTTAACAAGAGCATTCTACAAAATAAGTATTCAAGTGAAGCAACAGGCTGCTATATCGTGCAATAACTACTGTTAATGCACATCAGTTGTCTCAGGTCACATCAACTGGGAAAGTGGGACTTGAGGTGTTCCTTCAGGGCAGGAATAGTTGAGATCTCTTTGTGACATATGTGACAGCGGAGCGCCAGTTTCAGCAATTCGTTCATCCCTTCTTTGACTGTCACTCTCCCGTCTGTTTCAAGCATTTGGATGACATCTGCAAATCAAGAGTAATGACACATTCACTCTTGCATTAAGCAGAAACAAGAATTGAATAGGTCATAAAAGAGATGTCCTCACCCTCTGACTCGATGAAATAGTCAGTTGTGAAAGAATTCCAGTGCTTCTTGTTTTTCAAACAAGGGGAGTCAAAGTCTTGGCTGATGACGTGCAGGTGTACATGGCTGGAAACACAAAGTTGGAGAATTACATTTTTCGTTACCTTAGCTTTATAGTGATTAGACAACACTAATACATTTTTTCTGCCTCAGAGCATTCTATACAACTTTGAATCATGTTGATGACATCTTCTCGTTGGACAGAGAGTTCACTATTGCACCACTGGGTGACAGTGTTGTTGCAAGATCAATGTTACAGCAAATTCACCTGAACAATTATCCACTGCTCCCAAGTAACAATGAATGTAAAGCAGATTATTTCCCTCTTTAACTAATAGACTGTAAGACGCTGGACTTCAAAGTATCCTCTTAGTGCGTTTAGTGATAAACAAGATACACATCGTGACGATCAAAATTGCAAGGACTACCGATTGGAATGTGTCAGTTGTCTGAGCCTCTTGCAAAGAAATCTTTATCAAAACACACCACTGCATTACTGGTACTTGTTTATGACAAAGCAAAACTAGAAATACATTGTTCATCATGTTCAACCGGTTTCTAGAAGTGGCATCACCAGGGCAGCCTGTGCTTACCTCATACTAGGAATGGCATGGTAGCCTGTTCGGAAACGTAGCGATCCAGAGTCTGGACACTGCCGTATCATTTTTTGCGCGACCTTCTGCATATGCCCCAGGAGGTCACAGTGCTCCTTGGACAGGGCCTTCAGACTGGGAATGGACTGCCAAGGCAGGACCAGCCAGTGGTAGCGTGCTTTTGGATACTTATCTTTGATGACTACAACAGTTTCGTCCTTATACACCTGGAAAAAAAATAGATGACGACATTGCTATTCACTGGATAGTTGGGCGTTTTAAGTCCTACAGTATAGTGAAAGGCATCAATAGTTACCTGCATCTTTGGGTCTTGCATGGAAGCCTTCAATCCCTGACTCCAGTGGCCAGCTGTTTTCTACAAAACCATTGGTATTGTTAGGCAATGAGGGATCACATTCATTTCTCAAATTCACAGATATGACTGTGGTCTCATGTTGAGAGACGAACATCAACAGAATGAACAAACTGATCTGCAAGGCTAGATATATAAAGGGTAGGGAGCTTGACTCTGAGGCATTGTATCAGAGGGGAGGATAGATACTGCCATAGTGTCCAGGCTGAGCACAGGACAGGTCTTCAGCAGTCAACTGATCCCATTTAAGGGTTAAACTGATCTACAGAGGAAGTTTTCCCTTCGTCAGCCCATTAGCACAATCTCTCATTAGCTGAGTGGCATCTTCCTATTTGT
>OMPJ01016072.1:2228-30488 GCA_900312935.1 Carapus acus | reverse complement strand
TGGAAGACGACGACTACGGCACTGCCGGGGGCGTCCAGTGCCACACATCTTAAACAAAGAAGGTGGTCCGGGTTTCCTGATTTAACCGCGTGTGCTCATGCACACCAATGGCGTTCAAACGTGGCACACACCAACACGCCCATACAACCCGGGCTATAAGTATACCTTCTTTACAGGTCGCTGTGCACATACGTTCAAGCGTGCTAATACATGCGTATGCAAATTTGGAGATAGGGGGGGTTAGCAGCATGGATGGAGAATATCAGAACTTCTGACTTAATTTTAGCCAATCAAAAACATCAGTCCAATATTGGATCACATACATACACCTTCATAGCAGAAGTGTCAACATAGTCGTAATTGTGTTAGAATGTCTGTAATTCAAATAATCATTTAATCCATTGTATCTACTCTGCATATTGGCCTTTGAGTTTGATAATCCTAGATCATCTTACCACTGTAATTTAAACGGTTTGAACATGCTGATTCATAAAGCAGGAATAAGAACGTCTTAAACCATGTCCACAACTCGGACCCTCTCTTTGGGGTACAATTGTGCACCTTTTTAATTGTTTTCTTCTTTCATAGTAGCTGTTTGTAGCTGTTTACCTGTGTTTACAGTTAGAGAGTTCACTCGGTCATCTCCATTTCCTGGTTGAACCATGCATATTTGCGTTCAAAGACTCATTCATAAGCAGGGAAGCATCTAATATTCAAATTATCTGTGGAGGGAGGATGAGAAGTTACGGCACGACTGTGGCCATGAGAAGAAAAACCCTTATCAGCCTACACGATACTCCTTAGCGTTTTATGTTTGACTCACACTGCTGCCAATATTTAAATCGTTGTTTTTGTCATAATGTTTTTCTTCAGGTGTTACTGTGAACCATTTAGGCTCATTCAGTCCACTGTGCGTGTGTGTGTTTGCTCATCTGGCGTTGCTGTGCTTTAAGACCGATAACATTTTCTTGCTATCATTCCCTTCAAGGGCTATCAGAGGGTGTTCTAAACAATGTTTTAGGCTTGAAATGTGAATTCAGAAGTAATTCAAAGTGGTTCGGATATCTCGATTGCATCTTACACGGGAAGAAAATTACATTTGTGTTTGTGTTGTATTTATTCATTCTTGATAGATTTTTCTCATGTTCTCAAGGGTCAAAACTCATGTGTGAACCCTCCACTTTGGTGTGAGTCAAAAGTGTTTGCAAAGAATACTGCATCAACACGTGGCCACAAGTCTGGAGACCGAAACAAATCTGCTGCTTTGTGGACACATGGTCTTTAAAACATTTGCACTTTGTTCACCTGTCGCCGCCATGTTGTGCCATAGTAGCATGAAAAAGAGCACCGTTCATACTGCTCTATACATCATCAAATAATTGATTTTGAAAACATTTCCAACACTCTCTGGTACTTCACAGTACGCTCGGAGACACAGCTGCACTTGAATATTTCTTCTGTCGGTTGTTACTCACCATGCCAAAGCTTCTGAAGTGTTGGGATGGGACGGGACTTGAAATTTGGCGCAGCAGACGCCCAACCGTGTCTTGATTGCCTGTTTCCAAGCCTTAACCCAGAACTGAACCTGAAGCTACTTGATGCAATTTTTAGACACAAATAGAAAAATTGAACACGTATGATTATAAAAGTGATTTGTTTTTGTTTCATCTTATTAGTTCTTCTGTCAGGGGAACACAGATTTCTAACTATGAGGACACTCAAGCATCGAAAAAGTCTTAAACTGACTGTTTTAGGACCAACCATGTTCTTAACAATGCCTAATTTTTTCATGAAAATAAATCAGAGTTGAAGCTTATGTGTTTTCACTTGCTTTTCCTGTTGAGGCCTCTGGTTCCTTCTCTCTGCTGGTCTTGTAACCACCTGCACATCATTATATGTTGGTTCCAATTCTTTGTTTTTATTTTATGACCTTATAGATCAGGAGTGTCCACACTTCACAAGCAGGCTCTCAAGCTACTCTCAAAATGGCAAAGTTATAGATATATATATATGCCATAGATAAATGGGCTTGTTCAGGAGGAAAATAAATGATCAGTTTCTGAATTTTATTGTTAATCATTTTGCTAGGGGTGGCAGTGTTATATACAACATCCTCTATATACATGATGGTAAGTAATGAATGCTGTTGTAATAATGACACAAGCAGATAATATCGATGGTAGATATTTCTAGAAACAGAGTTTCTGTGTTTTTTCAGATTGTTACACATCCTATTTATGGTTTATACACAAATGCATCAATTCCGGACAGTGTGGTAGCAGTCTTGTGATTCCCAAACACTTACTGGAAACACAGAATGTACAAGAAATGTCACCATAGGTTCACTAAATCACTTGTTGTCATGCAGGTATTCAGGACTTGAGTGATTCTAGAGTGATATTGCCGTGTACTGAGGTAGCATGCAAGAATTCACAGGACAAAGCAGGTGTCACATCCGTTTCATCGTCGATTACAAAAGTTTTGCAAAAAGAAGCTACCACGTCATATAGTACCTGATATTGTTTGTTTTACGCCCAAACAGGTGGCAGTATTACTATAAAAATTTCAAGACAGTTCACCATCATGCATTTTCATGTCTCACCACAAGAGAGAGAGAGAGAAATGGGCATTGAAACTGTACTGTGATGTGGGCACCATGAGGGATCCTGATGTGAGGCATCAACCATCAATTGGACAGTAAAAAGAAGGATTAATGAAAATGTGCAAAATGTGGACCAAATTTGAATGCAGCTCATTAATTGCATATAACTGAAAGGTCAGTTCGAGCTTCCAGGATTTCAGAATTGAATTGTGAGACACAGATGATCGACTGATATTTGTACTCGGCCGGACAACCAGTCCGTACACACGTAGGGTTCTCGGATAGTGTTTTTCAGCCCTTTGCTCATACTGTATATTTTCAGTATGGCTCCCTCACCCGTTATTTGAACCCTTGCTTATGTATTTTCTCAGCTTTCACTGACAACAGCACGTCTACACTTCTTTTAGGTGGACAAAATCCTCTTATGTCACAAATCACTCTTTTTATCGTCCAACAAAATGTAAACCGACGCTTCGAAAGCACTTTTAACGACCCCCCCAGTCTCCCAGCCTAATGAAGGAGTGCTCAGTCTGGGTCTATGGTTTCCACAGTCTCAGCAGGCCGTCCTCACTGTACGTGGCAATCAGGTTGTCGAGTGGGTGGTGAGCAATGCCAATCACGTCCTTCTCGTGAACCTGTGGGCGGAGGGGAATGTAGAACAGCAGACGGTTTCCGTCACCGTTTTTCTTTGTTTGCCAATACGAGCAAGACAACACAGCATCAGCATTGTCTGTATCAGCGTTTAAGAGTAATCCTAATACAGTAATTATCTGTCACAAATATTTACTTCCAGGTTGTAAAGCGGCATTTCCTTTCTCATGAGCCTTACTCCTAATCTCACAGGATGTGTTGGTGAGCTGAACATCGGTATTACAGCTTACGGTCAGTGTTTTCTCCAGCCTCCCCGTCGTGTAGTTGAAGCAGTACAGCACTAAGTCTTCTCCCACACAGTAGATCCACTCCCCTCGGGGGGACACAGTGCAACACACAAAGTCTGCAGCCTCCTTTCTGTCTGAGCTCAACATCTTCACTGTCTGAGAGGGGAGGAAGACAACGCGAGGATTCAGATGAGAAACGGTTACTTTTAATTTAAGCTCTTAAGGCATGGGTGGGCAGACATCTTAGCTCAGGGGCCTCATCGACTTTTAAATTTTGACAGACGGGCCGCATCAGCACAAGCTGCAGACATATCAGAGAGAAACTGAAAAAAAGCATTAGGGTGTTACATAATTTACTTTTAATAGGATCAGTTTTGTCGTTCACCCATCTTTGCTAGTGGATCAAAGTCTGGTGTTAGTTTTGTTGTTGTATTTCTATTGTTTGTTTTGACTGCAGTCAAAATTGTGAATTCTATACCAGTCTTTGGTGGGCCAGATCAAACAGGCTGTCGGGCCTGATGGGGCCCACGGGCCGAAGTTTGCCCACACCTGCCTTAAGGACTCAGGCTCATGGCTCAGGTTAAGAAAAGAGGAAAACTCTCACCTGGCCGTGCATGTTCATCACCGCCACTGTGTTGGAGTGGTTACAGACCACAAAGAGCTCTGGATTTTGAGGCAGAATGATCACGTTGTTGACAGGGACTTCAGAGGTTCGCCATAGAGATTTGAACGTTTGGATGCATTCTGACGACTTCACTTTCCAAATCTAAAACAGGCAATGGAGGAGACTCATCCAGGGAAGGACAAATATTTCCTTCTTACAACACATCATCAAAACCAATGATACTTATATTATGTCACCAAATTTGGTGGAATAACTAAACCGTTGTTTTACCTTAACAGTGCCATCAGATGAAGCACTGATGATGTGATCTCCATTTTCAGTGAAACAAGCATCATTTACAAATGAGGAATGGCCTCGGAACTCTCTTAATGTCTTTCCTGACCGCAACTCGTGGACTCTGAAAATGGACAGAAATACTGTAACAATCTAATCCAGAGAAAGGGAAGACAGTGTCTGACACCAGTGAGGAACGATTTGTCTGTCTGACTGACAAAAAGCTGGATCAGACAAACCAGCTGCCAAGCTGCTGGAGTTATTTTTAGCCCCTGTGAAGTGAGTGGGCGTAAATCTGCTGAAGCGCCTCAAATTGGCAAACGCTGGCCAATGTGCTCCTGCTGTGGTGTGACGACTTAGCATAAGTAAACAATTCGGAGGGAGCGTATGAGACAAGTGAGTGGAGGAGCACGTTGCAGCTTTGTGCTCGGGCACATGGAGCCTGAGCTGCACCCACACAGCACATGTGCCTCCACCACGCCACACAGGATTCAGAAATAGAACCCGCCCCTACCAGGAGGAAAACATTGCACACTCCCTCTCCCTTCCTCCGTGTGTGTGTGTGTCTGTAGCAGTCTATATCTACCTTCTACGTGTGTGTGTGTGTGTGCGTGCGTGACGAGCCACCTCCCACCTGATGGATTGGTCGAAGGAGGCACTGAGGATCTGGCTGCTGTCCTTGGAGAAACTCAGACAAGTCACGCCTTTCGCGTGAGCGCGCTCAAACCTACGCAAACACAAGCCACTCTGGATCTTCCACACCTTCGCCAAGAGGCCAAACACGCACACACATGCACACGTGCATACACAGAAAAAGAAGGGATTTTATTAGCTCACCCAAAACCCAAACATTCCCCAAAATCGTGGAGTTTGTTCGACAAAAGTCATTTATATTTGCACACAGTGATTACAGAAAATTTTGACGAGACAACCATTCCACTATATACTTTTTTCTGAGTTTTTTTGTTAGTGTTTGTCAGATGTTTACCCGGTTTCTGTTTTTCAAATTAAAGTTGCTACCTTTATTTTGCCATTCTGAGATCCAGTTGCAAGTAGGTCTGTGTCCTGACCGAAGCCCAAACAAAGCACAGCGTCGTCCATCATCATGAAGCTGTCCTGGGCTTGGTACTTTAAGTCCTAACACGCACATGCACACACAGGTTTTAGTCCTCACAATCAATATGTACACATATAGTTTGCTTGTGTTTTAGGTGCAAACTCATGAAATCTAAAAACATATCTACCTTGCTTATTGTTCCTGTTGCAAAATTCCAGACTTCAATGAATCCATCCACTGAGCCAGTGATTAAATATTTTCCGTCGGGGGAAAAACGTGCACATTCCACGTGCGACCGTCGACCAAACTACAGATCGGAATTCAGATTCAGATAAATAACACTTCGACTCTCTTTCTCGAAATTTCTCCCTCTCTTGCCGCCACCGTACCTTAATGTGGCGGTACAGCTGTGTTGGGAAACTTTCCACTTCCTCCTGCTCCCTGCAGTCGATAGTCATGTCGGGGGAAAGATGTTTGTCATGCTGCTCTAATCTCATAGACTGTGGAACAGGGACAGGGTTTCTTAAGTAAAATATCATTTTCACTCTCTCATTCTAGAAACAAGTCTTGCTCTGAGCTATAGTTACATCCCCTCAGTTTGGAAAAAAAAAGGTCCTGCACACTCACACTGACTTGCTCCAGGAGCCCCATGAGTCTCGATGGGGGCACCACGCTGACCTCCCTCACCAGGGCCTCTGCAATGGCCCGGCGCCGCTTCTCCTTGCTGCTGCCTTTTGGATACGCCTGCGGCAGATGGAGCGGGTGGTTACGCCCGTGAAGCCTCTGGATCTGTTTCAACCAACAGATCCTCTACCTCTCACCTCCTGCGGGTCGAAGTAGGAGCGAGAGAGGAGGCCCTCGATGAGCGTGTATCTCTCCGGCTGCGTCTGCTTCAGCATGATCATCGGGTCGGTCTGTCTGAGCAGCGAGCGGGCGGCTCCCACCTCTCTTATCTCGATCAGCTCCAGCACAACCTGTTGAGGACACGGGGGGCTCACAGAGGGCCGAACATCGCGGCGTGTGTGACAACGCAACGTGTGAGGGAGCAGAGTGTCACCTGTTCGTAAAGGTCGATAAGTGTGTTATCGGGCAGTTTGAGGGACTCGATCGCGAGCAGAACCGAGTCCCAGTGGCCGTTGTTGATGTCGGCTATGAAGCTGTCGATGCTGTCCACCGTGTTGAGAGAGACGGTGGTCTCCTCCTGTAGGGTGGTGAGGGTTCTGTAGAGGTTGTTCTCCTTCAGATACTGCATGATCAGACGGATCACGCTGCAAAGGAAACAGGAGAATTGTTGAACTTAGAGATTTCGTTGATGTTGGTATTGGGGAGGAATAACGTTTGAGGGGCTAGTTCTTCCTTTGGACATTTGTCAGAATCTCTGTCAGTGGAATAAAGGGATCCTTATAGTTCACTTTTCCGTATGTTTTGTAATCTTAACCCTTGGATGCACAGCTTGCCAATATCTACACTCCTCCTCGAGTAACGTCAATTAAAATTCTCAAAATATTGAGAATTTTCTCAAACTGAATAAAAACAAAAATATTGTCTCATGTCACAAACATGTATAACGAGATTACCTATAATATGAATAAACTACAAATTTTCTTGAAAAAGATTTTGAAGAATAACAACCCCTGGGGTCATTTTTGGCCCCGCGTGTGCATCATTCTACGGGTTGACATTTTGGAAAGAGGTCATCTGTTCATGACACCTTTAAAAGTTTAACCTGTCATCTTTCCACCAACATAGAAAAATTACAAGCTTGGTTCTCAAGTAGGACCGAGACCTTTGGTGCTAGCTCATGTGGATTATTGGTCCATTTACAGCCATCTGCTGGGCATTTCCACAGCCCACTGTTGAATCCCATTATCATTGTCAGCAACACTGCCCGCAGCTCTAATTTTCATGCTCCTCTCACGCAGCTCTTGTGCATACACGTGAACAAGCGGCATCATCGTGAACGACGTAATCGAGACTAAATCGGAGACAAAAGCCAAGAATGAAAATTTAATGAACATAAGACTTTGTTCAAATCTAATTTGGTTTTCGAGAACATAATGTTTCACATTGGCTGCAAAATCCATCCACCTCAACATCTCAGGTACCGTGAGAAAAAAAACATAACTGTACCGCTGTATGAAATAAGTAGAATACGCTTCCATTTAACAGTCGATCGGTCGGGTGAAATGAGGGGAGATTTTACGATAAAGCAAACATGTGCCACGTGGACACAACAAGCGTGTAGAGCCATGTGAGGGGGGACGATAAATAACTGCGTCAGCTAATGAGACGTGGAACTCTATTGAATTGAGTATCGTCGTTCATCAATCGAACATATGCGTCATTAAAAAAACAACAACAACACAAAAACTACAGCAACTTTTACAACACCAAAAAAAAAAAAAAAATCAAATTCTCCCACAGAAATAAGTGACATTGTCAACAGAGGACAACACCACTTAAGGCTGTCGTGAAACAGAAAATTATGACAGAAACATATGACGTAATGTTATCAATAGTAGTAACGCAAAGCTTCTCGCCGTGTCCCCGCTGACGGAGATGCACACACACATACTCACTCTGCAGGCTCCATCTCCACAGCCATGCTGCTACGTCTGTGTCTGTTGCTGCTGTGCTGGGCTGACGTGTGGTGGCTGTGCTCTGTTCTCCTCCTCGGCGCTCGCTAGAGCCACGTGAAGAGCGTTTGCCCAGGACCACCCACTCCACGTGTCCTGTGTCTGGGACGCGGTTTTTATTTTTTCCCCCCTTCTTCTTCCTTTTTTTTTGCAGCTGGCGGCGCTTTGTGTCTTGTGGCCGCCGCGCAAACTCTTCCAGAGACGTCGACCCCTCCCTTCCCCGTCACATACCGGTGTAAACACTTTTTAGAATATTTGTCCTGTTCTGGTGGGTGGGAGGGGCGCAGACTGGTTGCAGCATCGTGCGCCGCATCCTGCAACGGTAGCATCGCTTTCAGCACCGCGGACAGCTCCCGTGGCTGCAAGCATGCTCTTATAAATTCTGTATCAATATGCAAGCATAAATTTACATCAGAATGTCACAGAAATAACAGCTCGACATAAATCTAATATCCCAAATCGATTGCAGACTGCGTCTGTGCCGCAGCACAGTGGCTCTGAGCCTTGTTTACCAATATCTGAGCTGCTGATTGTAAGTCATAAATGCGGGGAACGTGCGGACGTCCCCTGCGATTCCCACAAATTGATCAGAGTCGTCTCTCTCTCTCTTTGTGTGTGTGTGTCTGTGTGAACCTAAACCTGCTGTCGGATTGTCCACGAAATACCCAAGTATGAAGATATCGTCTTCGTCGATCACCGTGCCAAAGAGACGAAACAGCCCAAAATATCAGACCAGAATCAGAATGAGAGCAACTTTATTGTCTTAAAGAACGAATTCTCTTAAATCAAATGTGTTGTAAATGTTATAATAACACGGTGTCATCTGAAGAAATAACTTGTGCGATGACACAACGTGCCAACAACTGCCGCTGGAGGCTACAACGGCTTCTCCTCGCCATGTGTCATAATATGATCTCATCGTATATGAAAATGCAGCGATTCAGACTCCTCCTCCTACTCTTCCTCCTCCCTCCCGCCTCTTGAACTCCCATTGCCATCGACTTTGCCCAAATCTCCATCTTGCCTCCATCCTCTCCCCCTCGCCCCGTCTTCTCGCCTCTCTTCTTTCTTTATCCTTCTCCTCTCCCCTGGCTCAGCTTTCACACCGCGCTGACCGCCTGTGGAGTCGGATTTTTCACTCTCTGTCATTCATCTGTTCCCGTCCGTGTCCCCGTGTTGCTCCGGCGTCTCCGGGTGCTCGTTCAGTCTCCTCCCCACGTCCCAGCCTCCAGCTAGACCCTCCCTGTCTCTCACCCGCAGCTCCGCCTCTTCACACTTGTTATTCTCCTCCTCTACCGAGGAGCTCATCTCCTCCCGCTTCTCGTCTGGCAGCCACCTGCTACGCACTGGTAATGCTTGTAGATACATTTTCATTTATTCGTGAGATAAAAACAAAAGACATAAAAACAAGTCTTGCTTGTCAAAGCGATAGATTAAAAAACACATAAAAAGACAAAACAGAGGGAGCCACGGCGACGATCCGAGTGCGTCACATCCGCGTTGCACCCGCGGAAGACCTCAAATGTGAGTGGAGCGCTGCTGAGTTCCAGCTCCTCACATAAATCCAACCACGCCATGAAAGTGGTTGGCCGGAGGATTTTCTAATCAACTAAGCAACCCAGTGATCGATGCGAGGAAGGTTTAGAGATAGATCACGGTTTGGTATCGCCTCCAAAAGCCCTGCAAACATGCCGATGAATAACAACCAGGCGAACCAGGTGTGTACAATCAATGCCAATTGAATTCACACAATTTTGTTGGATTAGTTCAACACCTTACTTGAGATTGGGATGCGACATATGAATCATTTGTCACAGTCCTCGAGGAAAAAATGGTTTATTTTCGAAGTGTTTCCAACACGGGTGGGAAGCAAAATTCAAATGTTATTTTGATCTGCGTCTCCATTGAAATCACTCCTCCATACTCCTTGGCAGAAGGTCCTCAGCGCCGCTGTCAGGTTTACCAGGCTGCCGATCGTCAGCTCGGCTTATGCGAAGATTTCCGTCTTTTACGTGGATACCAAGTCCAGCCACCCGACCCTGAGATCCGTGTGTGATGTGTTAGAAACCGGGGCGATGGCCTTCGGCACGGTCGCAAGCCAACACGTCTCACCTGTCATTGGTAAACTGGAGCCCCAAAGTGAGTCTTTCGGTGTCTTTGTCACGATTCTTTTCGTGTGCCGGACTGTTTGTGAAGGTGCGAATATCGGTTAATCGGTGTCATGTAGTTCAGTGAGAAAATAGATACTTTGACCTTCTCTTGGATGCGAACAACTTCGACCAAGTTCACAGCTGGCTTAGCCCCATCTAGTGGTGGTTTTTTTACTAGCCACTGAAAATTGTCGATGGCCTTAAATGGCTTGAAGATGGCGGAACAGACTTGGTAACATGGCTTACTGGCCCCAAGACGCTACTGTCTGTTGGAATACTGATAATGTGTTTAAATGACAGCTGTTGAATTGTTATTCATATATGTGAACTATTTTTTTCAGTTGCTGTTGCAAATGGTGTTGCATGCAGAAGTCTGGACTGGCTGGAAGCTTCGTTTCCAGTTCTCCAGACATCTGTAGACCAGGCAAGTCCCGCATTGCATGATTTTGTTTTAGTTACTGGACTTTTACGAATTCATAACCTTTTGTCTGCTGCGTCTGTCAAGATTGCTGAGAGCACCAGGAGCAAGGTGCTCGAAATCCAGGATGTGATGAGCATTTTGGTAAATGGGAGTGTGGACTGTGCCAAACACACAGTCACCTGGGCGGTGGGCTCAGCACAGCTGGCCATGACTAAAGGACAAAATGTGGCTGATGACAGAATGCATCAGTCCGTCGTGGTAAAAGCCATCAATGCTGCAAGTGTGGGGATGAAGTCAGCCCTGGGCAGGTCTGAGGCTCTGCTGGACCAGGTGCTTCCATCTTCAGAAGATGTTAGAGGTATGTACAAGATATGTTCGGTGGCCTTCCGCCAGTTGTGTTGACTTGGATCATCTGAGCAAGACTTTGAAATGTAATGACTTTGCAGAGGAAGCTGAGGTGGTGCAGGGTTTTGAGGCTTCAACCGAAACAAGCAACAACTACGTTCGACTGGTTTCACTCACCAACAAGTTGTGCAGGAGAGCGTGTCGGAAGGTTGAAGCAAAGCTGCAACACGCTCAGGTATACCAGGATTTAACTGATGTGTAGGTCTAAGCACAATGTTCAAAGTAACAATGCTAATCTAATGGATTTTGAGGCAATTCCAGTGTTTTACCCAAGATACAAGAAGGAAATTTCTCTTATTTGACAAGATGATCTATTGTCCCCCTCTTTATGCTTATGTTGTCTTGTATTTCATCCCACAGCCTGGGGAAAATGTGCCATGGTCTCAGGAACTATTTCAGTACCTCTTCCACCAGGCACTGTGCGTGCTGTTCTTCCTTTGCCAGATGTGCAACTTGCACTGCTCATCTACACAAAATGTACCTGAGTCCCAATGTCCACCCAAGATCACAAAGGCCTCCATAGAACTGAGTGTTGTGCCCTACGTCCAAACTCCACCTTATTACAGAATAAGGAAGCCTCCCAAGTTTCCACCAGTGGATAATACTGTTAAAGACAGCTAGGACGTTTGACTAGATTTTTATTGTGCCATTGACTTTCACATCTAATCTTCTGCACTAAAATATTGTCTCCCAATAAAGCTGTTCGATCATTCAAATCAGTTCCAATGAATCGGTCAGAATTTTGGGTGTAGGAGGGACATGGCAACTTCTTCCACAAAGGGAAATCTTAAGCTCTAATACACTTGATTTGAGGGAATCATGGCCCAATCAGTGTAGACGCAGTATTTTTCCACACAAGCCAGGTAGGAGGCCAATAACCTGTACAGAGTCTAAATACCCGACTCTTTAATATCAAAACTATGCAGAACATTTTTTCCAATGCATTAAAAATAACACCCAGAGAGAAATATCAGCAAAACATTTATTTTACTCCCCCATTTTACTTTTGGCTGGACTCTGATTTGGATGTGGATGCTCTCAGTGAAGACAGGCGACGCCTCTTGGCGATCTGTTCCTGGCGCTTGTCCTTAGCCTCCTGTTGCCATGAATGATATATTGTTAGTTCATTTTCAGGTGCTATAAGTAATTCAACAGTAGTACGACTTAAACGCACCTTCATCCTCTTGGCCAGCAGTTTGGCGTACTCTGAAGCCTCCTCCTTGTTCTTCTGGGTGCGCTGTCTCTTCAGGGCAATGCGGCGACGTTTGTGCTGCAGCACACGGGGAGTCACCAGCCTCTGAATCTTGGGGGCTTTGGATCTAGGCTTCTTGCCTGAGAGAGAAGCAGAGGTATGGCAATAGTGATTGGTGGGCAAAGGCAGTTATCCATTAATGCTACTAGACAAGCTTGAACAAAAAATTTCAATGTTGCTTTCCAACACCAAAATGACAATCTACTGTGAGTTTGTCAGAGCCTATTGAAGCTCAAATCTTTACAGGATGAAGTTAATGAAACTTGTGTCAGGCACTCTTGTGGATTTACCATACATGACTGCCTCAGCAGAAAAAGTTTGATACTTACATATGAATAAGTCAAAATGATTTAAATTGGATCCCTGGCTTTTCTGTTGATCAAATACTGCAAAAGCAAGTCTGCCCTTAACACCGAGAGGCATTAAGCATCCTCCTTAACATGAAATCTGTGAACCTCAATGTGCACTGCATCAACTGGACATAGCATCAATACTGTGGTTCAGGGGCGACAACGACGAGACCAAACGCACACTGACAAGGCTCTCAAACAATTGCCATGTGTCAAAGAAACAGACACTTATTGTTGTGAGAGTTGCAGACTTTCCATCTCCATTTACTATTTACATGCATAGAACACTTAGAGGCAGCCTTGTGTCATCCTCCATCTCCTACTCATGACTTTGGACAGACCATATGTTAAGTAGTTCAAACATGTCCACTTTGCCCTGACCTCCACATCACAACCAACTACATACCTGCAACCATGATTCATTCATACAGCAGTATAGCACAAAGTAGCTTTTAAAAAATTAAAACGTATGATGGAACGGTTGAAGAAACTGTGGAATAACATTTACATTTGACAGAGAAAGCACAAACAAAGCCATTAAAATCAAACTATGGCAAAAAATGAAAGGTGAACACTCACCCTCCTTGTTCAGGGGTCTTCTCACAACATACTGCCTGACATCATCCTCCTTGGCCAGGTTGAACAGCTTGCGGATCTTGCTAGCTCTCTTGGGACCCAGGCGTCGAGGGACAGTGCTGTCGGTCAGCCCGGGAATGTCCTTCTCACCTGAACCCATTCAAAAAAGTAAATATTCAAGACTAAATTTGAACAACAAATAAAAATCGCTAGCACTCATCTGGCATTGTCATTCTGCAGCTTCTGCCGACATACTATTTCAGCCATAGATGGATTCGCAATCCTTTAACTTATCACTCAATAGCGTGCAGTGGAGTGTTGACAAGTGAGAATACAACTGCCATTTCTACATCAATCCATTTTCCGTGTATGCTTTACCATCTTTCAGTAGCTTGTGGTGTAAATACAATTGGGAGAGCATTGCAGTTTGACCAGCCACAGGTGCGAGATCAGGTCACATCCGGTAAGCGGCTCTACAGTTTCTGTAGCACCACGCTGTCCCCCCTTCATGATTATGGGACAATCAAGAAGGGTCTACTGGTGTGCCAGGCACAATATGCTTCAACGTGCACTGAAGGGTGGATCACAGGGGGAGCCGAGGAGAATGTGTTACCTTTCTTGACGATGACCAAGTTCAGCACGCTGAGGTTGGCGTCAACGATGCAGCCGCGGACGGACTTGCGCTTGCGCTCACCAGTCCTGCGGGGGCGGTAGCAAGAGTGGCCCTTGCTGAGCAGCAGGCGCACACGGCCGTGGGTCAGCACACCTTGCTTCATGGGGAAGCCCTGCTTGTCGTTGCCGCCGCTGATGCGCACCACATAACCCTGGAGAGGTGGAGAAATGATGTTATGTGCAACTGTGTGACCAGTTCATTCCATCCACAACAGGTACAGCTGTGGAAGTTGAACCCATACAGCAAAATGTGGAATTATGAACCTGGGCCATGCATGTGCAACTGAATTGAAAAGGGGACCTTGGGAGACAGCATTATTTGAGGGACAGATTGCAGAAAATTAGGCGAAATTCATTCCAGACATTGAGGCCGACGAATAGCTGCAATCTCCAGAAATAAAGCCACAAAAATGGGGGGTGATAAGTAAATATAATCCACTACAAGAACCTCAGTAAGTCCAATTTGGGAGCTGCTCAACAAGACTATAAGAGATTGACTGACGACCGTTCCGAGGGGCATTGAGTGGCCACTGGGCAATGGCAATATGCAGCAGTCAAAGACTTTCAGCCAACATCTTCTTTTCTTAATTCTATCATTATACATTAGACAGTTCCATTTCCACATCAAAAAAGGAGCAGAAAAAGAATCTTATATCTTGCTCATGTGAAAAACCAATGATGCAGAACCCAGATCATACTTACCAATAAAAAGTGCAAATGACTGAATCAATATGTCAGACTGAAACTCACTCATTGCAACTCCAATTTGAGAGAGCATAGGCAGTTTCAATCAGCCATGGTGATGGACTGACAACATCCGGTAAACAGCTCTTCAGCTACTCTGGCATCACTCTGTCCCACCTTCATGACTATGGACCAGTCAGAAAGGTTCTACTGGTGAGCCACACGGTACGTGAACCCATACTTCAATAACCTCTGTACGTTCCGATCTTCAAAACAAAAACATAATGCAGGAATGAGAAGCAGGTCTCACCTTCCATTCGTCTCCCAGAGGGTCAGCGGCCACCTCTGTGGCCATTCGCTTCTCATAGAAGGTGCGCAGTTTTCGCTCATCATCGACTTCGATCAGCTTCTGGCAGCCAGTAGCGGGGAAGGAGATGTTCAGCTGCAAGTGGACAAGAGTGCTGATTATTCAGAGAAGACGACAATTGCTCTCAAAGACCTACTTTGGTCGTCAATGTTAAAGACAAGATTTGGAGCATTGAGACGCAGCTTACGCAAGTCTGAACAATGAAGGGCATAACACTGGCCAGAAGAACTCGAAGTGCTTTAGATTGCGAGCATCAACACACAATTTGGACACTAGCGTGCCACCGCAATTGTGCAGCTTATCACCAAGAACACCGCCCCGGCGAGACAAGAATGATCGAGACGAGCAGGCCTGTTAGCATAGCCTAGGTACCGGTTACAGCCAACTTCACCATAATAAACAAGCGACCATAGACACTATGTTATACTTTATCTAACGGTTTATAAAAACACTAGGTCCTAGATAGTTCCTGGACATATGCGCGATTCCTGGCAACAAGCGAGCCCTCTCCGGCTACGTGCACACTTCTCCCGGTGAGCGGCCATGTTTCCATGCTAGTGTCATTCCATGCTCCGCCACGCAAAATCAACACTCATCCGGCGCAGCGCGGCAACAAGCAACGCGACAAACAGAGTCGCTTCCAACATCACAGTCACTGCTTCAGGTATATTGATATATTTCATCGATATTGATTGTAGAAAACATTTACAGCCATGAAAACTTTGTACCTTCATCTTGCCGAACCAACTCTACGGCGGTCCGCCACGGAAAAGAGGCCGGATATCCGCTACGAGGTCTCACATAGGCTTGAGGTAATATCGCGATAACTTGTTGATGACAACTTGCGCTGTAAGTTCAACTGTCTTAGTGCAGCATATTTCATCAACATATAAGTGTTTTTAAAAATCACAACCAGAGTGAAAAATACTTTATCGTTTGCGGTAGAAAATATGACCTGTCATTCATAGTGAAGAGCAAGGACATGGGCATTAACAAGATAGATGAAGAATAGATGAAGATAGATGAAGAAAATAGGACAAATGTAGGACAAAATCTCTTTTGTCAAAAAATACGATAAAGTAAAGAAAATGGAGTCCAAATCAAGCAAATTTAGATAATGATCATCTGCAACTTCTGATAAATGAAAAAGGAATTCTGTGACAACGCACCTGAGGTCGCATTGCTGCAAGAGCGTGCGTCAGGCGGGTAGTAGAAATTGTGTGAGTATCTGTGACATGAAAATAAATAACTTCACACTCCAGTAAGAGATGATTTGAAGCGCACCATTGACTTCAGACGCTTTGGTGACAGTTATGTTGAAACGCTCAAATTTGTTTTGATAGTGGTCCCTGCGACTTGTGGGCCATTGTGCAGGGCGGGAAATACGTATGAGCACCCCCCTTCTCCTTCAGGGAAGCAATGCTAATAACTTAATTTCTAAGATGTGGCCAGTTAATAAGATATGAATTACTTCCGCGCATCTACAGGGACATTGTAGCCGACTCAAGAAAGCGCACTCCAATGTCTCGATGCTATTGCGTTAGACAAACGGAACCGGAACTGATTCATATATGATCTAACATTTACAACATATATAAACTTAATCCAGTTGATGTCAGACATGGGGTGTGAATGTGTTTTGTGCTGGACTACTAAACGTTTCGGAACGCACGTCACTAATCAACATCTGGTATTGTTTTCAGGTGTTACTTGTAGCATTTGCTGCCTTTGTTGTTGCAATCACATTCTGAAAAATAAATCAGAATACATCGTGTAAAATTGGAGGAATTATTTACAGTAATAATTACTCACAATTTCTGTTTTTTAAAAATGCTTGGATTGTCCGCGTAGGTTATTGTATTATTATTTTAGCTAGATGAGGCGGTTGTGCGAAGCCGGTAGTGAGAGGGAGTGAATTCTCTTACTCCCGACGCTCTGCTTAGTTTACAGTGGGTGACTGTCAGTTTGTAGCTGAGCGTCACAGCAAGCTGCCTTTGTGTCAGGACCGCAGTTTAAAATGCGGCTCGGCGACCATTTCTGCGCTTTATCGCTGCTTCCGCCCACCAGGATTAGTTAACCATCGGATGACTAAGTCTTTAGTCTGAGCCAGCGGCCAGCAAAACCCGCAATATTCTGATTTGATAGGAGTCTGACAGTGGCAGAGAGTCCGGTCTGCTCTCCAACTGTCCATCCAAAACAAGTCCAGATATGAGCGCTGTTAATCTGATTTTCTGGGACCAGTTGCAGGCTGGGAGCTCGGAGGTGGACTGGTGTGAGGGGAATTATCTGATCTACCCCAGCATCGCTGAATTTTACAACACGGTGGGTGTAGAGTCGACACGGGCTTCTTTGTCCCTGAATGTTTATTTGTTTGGTTCACGCTGCCACGCTGTCAGAGAGTCCCGTTTTGCCGTCTCTTTCTTTCAGTATCATTCCATTGACAGCAAATCACAAGTTACATAAGTCAGCTGCAAACAAAAGCGTAAAATCGTGCCTTCTTCGGTTTTGCCTATAGTCGTTGTATTTATTTGCTGCATTAATTCTTGCCGTGAACTTGCTGCATCCCAAGATTGATCTCTGACGTTTGCTTGTGCATTTTTCCTTTGCTTTTCATTTCAGATCAGCAATTTTTTGTTTTTTATCTTACCGCCCATTCTAATGTGCTTGTTTCGCCAATATGCAACACATTTCAATAGCGGGATTTACCTCATCTGGATTCTACTGGTCGTTGTTGGTAAGTTTACATCATGTTCACTTGTAGTCGCTTATAGTCAGTGAGTCAGACGATCTCCTCTTGATCCATGATTTGTAGGAGATGAACTGTTGGTGTGGGAACTGTCGAGGCATTCTAGTAATTCTTGTTTAATTTTCCACGATTTAGGACAGAAAAAAATAAAATTTAGCAAAAATCTAATTATTTAAACAGAGCGTTATAGATTGTGTTGGTAGCTGGACATTGTTGTCGGATAACATTATTAGCACAGGTATCCTCAGTTATGGCCTCAGGAATTGAAATCATAATTAGTGTTGCATACATCTTACTTGCTACTGTGTGGTGCCTCAGTGTGTAAATGACACCGAGTTCACATAAGATAACCGTTTTCCTGTTGCCACATAGAAAACATTCGAGCTGCAGTGTCAGCACTGATAACTTGCTTTGTCTTCCCAGCCGAGATTTTTCAATGCAACGTCCACCAAAAAGCCAGAGGCTTTTCGTAATGAATCAAATCACAGCATGTGCCTCAAGCACAGGTCAGACATGGAACCATTAAAACATCTTCAAACCTCATTTGATCTCACTGATCGGTGTGAAGATGATATCGGTACATCATTCACCCAACCAACTATTTATTCACTGTTTTCAATGCCTCAGATTTTTGATTGGTAACACACAAGCTGTCAAAAATGCTTCATTGGGACTCTTATCGACACCTCTTGCACTTTTGCTGCTATCTTGTGCTTGTGATCACCTTTGACTCGGGAAGGAAAGTGAAGAAAGCATCCCGCTGTTAATCTTTCAGAAAGCCCAACTGTTTGAGTACTGGGATCCACACAGTGGGCTCTTATCAGTGGTGTGTTTGTGTTCAGTGTCCTCTGTGTTGACTCTTAAATGGGACTGGGTCGCTGTCTGTTTGGTGTTCCAGTCATGCAGGGATTCACTGGTAGCTTGATATTACACAAACCAGGACTACACTTTAGTGTAGTGATTCTTAACCTTGTCGGAGGCACTGAACCCTACAGGTTTCGCTCAAACAGCATTACAGAATACTGATGTAATATCCATCAGTAATATCCAGTTTTTTTATGGTAAAACATTGGAAATGCCAGAAAAGCAATTTGTGGATGCCAAAAGTATATTTTTGCACATGTCAACCCCGTTGAATGGAGAGGACACACACACATCTCTACTGACCCCTGTGACCGACTCAGCAAACCCATTGGGTGCCAAAGAACTTAGGCCAAGAGCCAGTGTGTAAGTGTATTTCAGATACTAAATGACCTCTTTGTGACCCTCAGGTATCGGATCAACGTATTTTCATGCCACTCTCAGCTTCCTCGGCCAAATGCTGGATGAGCTGGCTATTCTCTGGGTGTTGATGTGTGCTATCGCCATGTGGTTTCCTAAGAGGTACCTCCCCAGGATGTTCAGGAGAGATCGGTAAGAGAGGCATGCTGGAGCAGAACAGCTTCGGAACATCTCTATAAATGAATGAATTGGTTCCACAGCGTTTTCTTTGAAACATACTTCTGCCGGGTTTTGTTGCAGCCTTTACATTGCAACTGTAGTGAGGGATTGCACTGATTAACAGCTGCTTGATTAGTGAGATGGTAGGACAATTCAATCTGGCAGTGTAGTGTTTGTGTAGAGGGAAGTCTGTGTACGTGTGGTTGGAGGCCAGGAATGTAATGTACAAAGGCTGACCGATAAACTTGCAGCCTATTGTCGACCAGACCTGTCCCAGACCTTCATGAACCTCTTGAAGTCGATATTTAGAACAATTTCCCTCCACTAAATCCTACACAAAGAATGACATTGCTTCCTAGTGAAGGCAATGACCCAGCTCATTTTTGTGGCGTGTCGGAAATGCACCAAAACAGTATTCTTTGAGCGTACAATAGAAGCCAGTGAATACTTTTTTGTTTTCGTTTTAACCTGTTACACAAAGACAGAGACTCCCTGATGTCTTTTTGTATCGGCAGTGTTTGCGTCGAGCAAGTTCATCTGCTGGGCATTGCGCCGTCACATGACTGCCAGAACCAGTTTAATAATAGGCCTGTTTGAAATAGCTGACACCAGTGAAAATGGCATCGTATGTCCACTTCTCCCTCCTTTGTTGCCTCTTCTCTGGAGTCTGCTTCTTCAAGTTTTCCACAGCTTGAGGCACTAAATTTGTCACTGACCCAGGAGTGTTGTTTATCTGGACGTCTGTACGTTCGCATGCTTTACACCAGAGTACACTTAACAATTTCTGTGCCGGTTCATGCTGCTATTAGTAACATGAGGTACGCATTGTTACAAATTATGTGTTTTGTTTGCACTGTTTTCCCATCTAGGTCAAGGTTCAAATTGGTCATTGGCATCTTATCAGGGATCACCACAGGGTTGGCTTTCGTCAAGCCTGTCGTCAACTCCTTGTCGCTCATGACCCTTGGCATCCCATGCACGGCGCTGCTCATCACTGAGCTCAAAAGGTCAGTGTCGGCGGTGTGTCTTTTTTTGGGACATCGGTATCAGCGTATGGATTTTTAGCAGTGTTTGATTGCCATAGTAGGAGTTGGCCCACGTGCCACAGTTCTCTCAAGCTCTAGAATGCGATGTAGCATTCTAGTGCAGTGCTTTTGTTTACTCCAACCAAACACAATGATAGCAGACCTCTTCAACTCTTGGTTCAGTCAGAGTTTGAGCGTTGGGTGAAATCAGTGGGTAAGTGTCTCATTCTTCAGTGTCAACACGCCACCTTTGACCCTTTGTCCTCACACAGTGTGCTTGTGTACTTTGTACAGGCTATTTGCAAGGAATGTAAAGGAATGTTGCTGAACATTGTGACGAGTCAGTCATCCTCAGACTTGCGAGGGTGCGCGCGTGTAATGTGTGCTTGGCTAATGCCTCAGTAATGTGGAGCAGTGCTCGATTGTTTCCGTTTCCCACAACCCTCACTCAGAGCCGCCAGTGCAGTATCCTCCATTCATCTATTGTTAAACGTGTTAGTACGTCCTGACGTGTGTCCTGATGCCAGTGTCTGGATCGGAGGCTTTGTTTTTCTGCCGCTAAGTGGGCGAGAGTTCCTGTGTCCCATAGCTTACTGTGAGGAAACGGCCCCCTTTTTTTGTTGTTGTTATTCCTTCCTCACTGTCTTAAAGACCTAACTGCTGCCATTATGCAACTGGCCTCTGGACCAAAACAACATGTGTGACAGACGTTGCACAACTTGGGGTTCTGGGAGCGCTCACACCTGGAAGATATAGAAATGTACTCGTAGAGTGTAGGGTGTACGTGATTGTTAGGATCGAAAGACAATGATTTGCTCTCATACAGATGTGAGACTCCTGTTTTGTGATATCCAGAAACAAAGTGAAGATTTGAAGTGAGCAGTGACTCTGTCCTCAGCTTTTTCTGCCTCATATACACTATTAGGTCCTGATCTTCAACAGATGTCGAGTACAGCCGAGTCTCCCAGAATGTCTGTGTGTATTTTAATCTAACGTGGCATTGGTAAGAACCCTGCATTGTGGCGAAATATGCGAACATGTATGCAGCCTTGCGTCACCGACTCCCTTTCACCCCCGTCACTCACTTCCTGTGTGTGTTGCAGAGTGGGAGATGCAGCCTTCTCTCTCACATACTCAGTCACACGCACGCGCGCACGCACACACACTCATCACTTATCTCTGTACCCACCGCTCAAACTCACCATCACCCCCCTCCGTGACGCTGCGCCTCAGAGGAGCGAGAAGCTGCTCAATGTTTCTTATCGTACTTTCTCCTGCCCCGGCCGATAGTCGCAGGGGAGGTCGCCTTCCTGTTCGATTTCGTCAGTTTGATGGAGGGGAGGCAGGCAACATGGTATAAATTATGTCAGACACACTTAACGTAAGGATGAGCACGTGACGCCCTAAACTGAGTAGCTCGCTGCCCAGGGGAGAGTCGGATTTTCCTTTGAGTGAAAATGTTGGAAATAACCAGGACCGATAATGAAGGCTAGCCCCTTTATAAAACTGTTTTCAAATTTTTAAGGATGTTTAGGCCTCTTCTGCTATTTTCTGTAATAGAGTAGTTAGATTTATGATGATTGCCTGTTATTTAAGGCCATCAGTCATTTGATTTTAAATATGTCCAGTAGCAAAAGGCTCACAAATTATGCACAGCAATTGCAGGAGGGGTTCCCCTGTTCCTTTGTCCCTGCTGTTGTTTGACCTTTGCCTTGGTCAGCTGCAGGGCTGTGGCTTGTATGTGTAAGAAGGACAAATAGGACACAGCACTAAGAATAGTTTATCAGCTCTCAGGATTAGCACATGTCCAGAGAACTGCCAGACATTTATACGAAAGTTATCTGATGGGTGGAGATCATTCAGTCTGTTTCCCCAGGGAACGTCACTGCCCTCTCAACCCGCAGTCAACATATTGAGAGTGATACCAAATTATCAGTCTATGTCTATGTTGTTATCCTGAAATTCGTTTCATATAGCTCGCATCTGTCACAAATAAACCTTTGTTGTCAGTGTGAGTGTGCGCTTGTGTGTTTATGTGTGTGTATGTTTGAGTGAGAGATTGTGATTGATACCTGCATTTACCATCCCTGTGTGTGGTCACTGCAGGTGTGAAAACCCCCGTGTGTTCAAGCTGGGCCTTGTCTCAGGAATCTGGTGGGCTCTGGCTCTGCTTTGCTGGATCAGCGACAGGATCTTCTGCGAAATGTGGTCATCTGTCAATTTTCCCTATTTACACTGTGCCTGGTGAGGTCAAAGGGTCGAACATGCAAACAAAGTTGGCCATGACATCATGAGGAATATCGCTAAAACGTTTTGTGGTGTGTTTGGCATATTTGGCGAGTTAACCCGGTCTTCTCTCCCCCGTGTCTCTGCAGGCACATCCTCATTTGCCTGGCGTCCTACTTGGGCTGCGTGTGCTTCGCTTACTTCGATGTAGCTACAGAGGCACCAGAACGAGGCCCCGTCATCATGTTCTGGCCCAATGAGAAGTGGGCCTTCATTGGCGTGCCCTACATCACTTTGCTCTGCGTCCACAAGAAGTCCACCATCAAAGTGACATGAGGTGACCTCAGTGTGCCGGTACTAGTTGGCTGCGTCAACAAGATATTGCAGCGTGTTCGTGAGTCACTTTTGGCTCTTTGGACATACTGACACATTGCAGGAAGATGCACATTTTGGTCAAAGATTTACAATCTTTTACGTCTTCTGTTGTCGGGCAGCATAATGTCATGCATCTCTGTCACAGAGCAAATGATTTCCTGGTTTTTACCATATGTAGTGTTTTTCGGGGAAGATTTTGTATGTGGCAAAAAAAAAACACAACAAAGAATGTCTGTTAGTTTTTTCAAGAGCGAGCAAGGGATTTGCTCATAGCACTTTCTACATGAAAGCCAAAACACTTTTCCCAATGAGCGATGTGATATCCACAAGTTTTACTCGCATAATTTTCCCTCAGTCTAGAGCTTCTCAGAAATTGAATTTTATAAGGCGACTCAGAAAACCTATTTCTATAGCATTGTGATGCCTTATGAACAAAGAGCGGTGTCGCATAGATGCAGGTTGTTGATTATGAAACCACTGGTTACATCAGCTGTGATGATTAATGCGTCGGTGTTGCCTCTCACTGAAACCATAGACTGGTTTCAGACGGTATTACAGGAGTGTAAGACAGAGATATACATCATTTCAATCCCGTTGCAGTCTGGGTTCATAATGGAGCCATGCTGTTGCCCTCTGTGTTGCTACGTTTTTTTCATTCTTCTTCCTGTCATGGATTTTATTTCCAGAACACCAACACGCCCAGGACAGAATTCATTTTGATGTATTTTAGTGGTATCATTGCGGTATTGAACGCACAGGTAGCGTCAAAAATAGAAATGAAGGTTGTCAACATGTCGCACTTAATGAAAGATGCCTCACATAACCTGTTGCTAAGTGAAAGCCAAAGGCGTAATCATGTTATTGTTTTTTCAAGCCACTCTTGAGAGCTGACAAAATATGTTTATTATCGCCAGTCTTTCGTCTGACATCTCAGCAGATACTGTTAATCAGGGTTATTTAATATTGTTGGTTGTTTTAGACTTAAGATTTTATTCAAACTATGTAAATCATGCAAAAACAGAAGCCTCAATTAAGCACGATGGTGATGGCGAAGTTTGGTATCTCACTTTGTTGTTTTAGAAGGGCAGGTTTCTTGCCTCAATCTGAAAATCAATCTTATGAGTTGGGAGGAGGATGTCAGATGTTGACAGACACTAAGATGATATGGTTTTGTGCACAACTGCCTCCGTCTGTTCTCCTACTGACCTCACTGCCATGGATGTATGTATTGTGCCCCTTTTAAAGAGGCCACACTTTATCAAGTAACTCATGAACACATAAAGGGGTCACAAAGTTTGCAAAGACACAATGAAAATGTTCACTTTCAATTCTGAATTTGTATCACATAATTACCTGAAGTATTTTTCCTAAAGTCATATGTGTATTTTTGTAGCCAATATTGAAGTAAATGCCAAAAGGCTGGAAAACTTTGTGCATGTATGAAACTGAATTTCTCTTGCCAGATCGATATATGAATCATGTTTTTTGTGCGTTTGTGTCTACATTTTTAACATTGACTTTGACATATTTGGTGTCATTTTTGGTGTCACGCTCATACCAACAATATTTGAATTTGTCTACAAATGATGTAGAATTATGCACATCAGCAATGTATACACGGCACCAGTGTCTCATGTCTGTATTTCATTCAGTGTTTGACTGAAATGAACAAATTTGTTGCAATTAGTTGACTGTGTGTGCGTGCATGCGTGTGTGTGTTTGTGGCTGTTAGAGAGATTGAAAGGACGATTGCCGAGTTATATTTCTATAAGGTTTGACTCCTAAGGTTAAATAAGGTTTAATACCGAACAACAATCAGTTGATCAGTTTTACAAGCTGAGATTAATTTCAGTTTTTCAACTGATGATATACGAACAACCTGATATTTATTTTCATAATTTATCACGTTTTGTATACCTATATTTGTAACTGACTTGAAAGAATGTTATTTTATTTTATGCAATAAAAACACCCAAGACGGCTGTTGTTGTCTACCAGTGCATTCTGTGGCATTGTGTGTGTGGAGATGCCACTAGGTGGCAGACTTTTTCCAATTACAGGTGTTCTGATTTCAACCACTCCAAGCACGAAATGGCAGAGAGGGCTAACATTTAACTGTAATAGTGGAGCGTTGAAGTTGACAAGTAGTGGTTGAAAGAAATTCAAATTAAACCCCACTAACCCAAACCTTAAGTAAGTGATTTTACCCTGAACATTACAGGAAGTTATTAAGCGTTTTCAGAATAAGATATAAAAAAAAAAAAACCATTGTCATTATTATGCGGAACGAGCGGAACGTAAGACAGCAATTATGTTTCCATTAGATAATAATGACAAACATGCTGGTGGACATTTAAAAATCTGCTTGAGAAACACTTCAAGTCAGTTTAATTTGAGGAAAAAAAACATCTCTTGGGTGACTTTGCGGTCACGTGACGTCATACTATCGATCCGCTAACATAAGTCCCGCCTCCGCCCTTTAACGCGCCCTCTGATTGGCCGGAATATATCCCACTCTTCCCCCCTCCCTCCACTTCAGCCATGTCTAGATTATGGATGAGATAGAAAGCGAGCGGCTGTAATGTGTTTGCCTCGGATGGCTTCATTTTCCCGTTATACGACGTGATCGCGAATTTTCTAAAGGAACAAACGACGAGACTTTTTCACCAACAGAAGTGACGGAAACGCGCTACTGCCCGGCTTCGGCATGCTAGGCTCGTGAGAGTGTTATGCTTATAACAACGGAGTGTAGGCTAAAATCCAAAACCTGGGTGTTTCCTTGGGGCAGGCTGTCAAACCGGGAAGAGCGTACATGAGCATCTTCGGCGTGCGGAGGATATCAATGATCATCTGACCAAATGATGCCAGGAAAGCATTTCAAAGCTCATGAAGTGAGCTGCTGCATCAAGTATTTCATATTCGGATTTAACATAATATTCTGGGTAAGTATGCCTCCCTGTGTGTGTGTGCGTGCGTGTTTGAGTGTGTTTGTGGTCGTGTCTCCACGTCAGGCCCCCTGTTCGTTTACATGGTGAATAAAAATAGATATCCAAGGTCTTTCTTTGGGAAAATTCCGAATGTGTCTCAAGTTTGTGGCCTTCGCTGGTGCCTCAGCGGGTGTATAGAAACGCAGCGCTGTGCACTTGCTGCCCATACGGAGCTGAGCTTTTTGTTATTGTGTGATCAACATCAGCGCTAAGAAGAAATGGGCTGAAGAAATCCTGACGTTTTGTTCCCGTCGAGGACACCGAGAAAGATTATTCACCACTCAGTTTGAGAATTACACACTTTTTCACCCTACCCTGTTTGTGTGTGCGTCTGTGTGTTTGACCGAGATTTCTGGGAAATGCACAAAGGCAAAATAAGTGATTCACTGTGGTTATTCAAATATTTTACAAAGTCTTACGGTTTCACAACAGTGCTGTCATTAGAGTGACACATAAAAGTGTTCTCTTTTGTTCCTCTCCGCCTCTGCACCAAGGTTTAACTGCATTCTATTTCTTTTATTAGAGAGCTGTAGTAACTTGTCTTCTCAATTAAGTGAAATGGGAATATGTCACTGTGAACATTGGAGATATTTTAGTTGCACATAGTGCAAACCGGAGTAAGTGTATCTTTTGTTGGTACTACATTCAGCATTTAGGCTGCAGACTCATAATGTGTATTCTCATGGGATCCACACCAACAAGAGATAACAGACTAATAGATATTTCATTACCCCCAGAGGATTAATGTTGAGATTGTTAACTCTCCTGGCGCACCACAGTGATGAAGGCTGACCTCTGGGGCCCCACATAGGCCTTCAGGTTGCTCAGTGAATGTCAACAGTCATTTAATGCGCAAGCTGAACAGGTTATAGTGGATTTTCAGTGAATGATGAGTTGGAGAATTCTCCAGAACCACGTTGATCTTGTGAGTGGAAAAATGCTCAACCTGAATTTGTGGGTCAAGACAGGTTCGCAAGGTCATTAGAGTGCACCCTCTCACGTTTAGAGGCAGCTGTCGCTCACCTCAGCATGTCCCTCCAGCCCTCCCGTTGCTTTTTAGAACACCATTTGTGCTTGTAAAACTTTTATGTCGTGGGTGGAAATGAGCACAGTGATAATGTTCCCCCACTGTGTTAATATGACTGATTCCTTACAAATGACATCAGTGATGTTGGATGTGGGAGGACCCGGATGTAATGGAGGATTTCCAGGAAAATCTCCCTGTGGTTTTCTGTCTGATCCTTCACCATTTGGAATGGAAACTATGGCATCTCTTTAAATTCCTGACCACCCAGGGGCCAAAAAAAAAAAGACTCACAATCTCTCTTTTTCTCTCACGCAGTTTCTTGGTGTGGCCTTTCTTGGCATCGGATTGTGGGCATGGAGCGAGAAGGTGAGTTTGCTGGCTCTAAAATAATTAAGGGAGGGATTAATAATAAAGGGAGCTGAACCTGAGAGTTTGTAGTTTGATTTGCTTTCATGGGCGTGTAGCTCCCACGCACACTTGTCTGGATGTAAATGTGGTTCAGATTTACTAGATCACAAAGGAACGTCAAGCTCTCCACTGGGACGCTCTGCTCAACAATAGCTCCTGAATGCACCTCGGCACAAATCACAGGCTCATTCATTACTTTCCCTGGCGGGGAGTGTTTTCAGAACACGCGGCAAACGCTCTCATAGGAGTAAAAGGTTTTCAAGGTGGCTTGTAATTTTCACTAAAATATTTAAGATTTTATGTTCAAACTAAAATGTCTGATGTTTCTTCTAAACAAAACAATCAACCATAATAACCTATTGCTTTATCATTAATGTGTTACTGTGATCGTCAAAATGAAATGCATGAATAGGTGCTTTATTGAATCGTAAGTTATGCAATTTTGCAAGTTAAGTCTCCACTAAAATCAAAGTTTTTGTTGCGCAATTTCCTGATATTTGGAAGTAAGCAATGAGCTTTTGGCAAAGACAGTATCATGTGTAGTTTGAACCCTGGGATGTGGGTTCTAAATCAGACAGTAACAGACCACAATTTTAGTTCCACCTTAGTTACCCATTGAAAATGAAATTTCTCTCTCAATCAAAGGCCTTTTTTGAACTTGTGTCCTCATCTGCAGTGTACAAAAAGGGCGTAGACAAAAAAACACACTTGCTTCCTTTTTTTGCTCAAATGAACCCAGTTTTTGTTCTTTCCCACGGGACTTATTTTTGTAAGGGTCACTTGCGTTGCTAAAGTCAAAGCGCCGCTTCATACAGGCAAACCTCGTCCCGCTAAGTTTACTTTGTTGCCATGACACCGTTTGCCCCTGGTTGTTTGAAAGTTCTCTTCAATTCAACATCAATACAAATGTGCTTTGAGTCCCTGTCAGTGACAGTGTTGTTATTCCTCAACATTCCTTGAGATTTCTTTTTTCATATGAAGCAGAGTTGAGGGGTGAACTGACTGGTGACTGGTCATCAGGTCCAGTGTGTCTAATTGTTTTTTTTTTTTTTTTTTTAAATGTTTTCTCTAACCTCTC
>OMPJ01016069.1:0-16856 GCA_900312935.1 Carapus acus | reverse complement strand
TTCATCATCGGCATGTCAGTCAGCCGACACCCAGCCAGCCTGTGCGTGAGCCAGAGAGAACACTCGCTGTGTGTTGGTCGCACACACACACACACTAACTCACACTAACACACAGACACCGTCTTCGTCGAATGGAGTTGAATGAGGCGGTTCTTCACAGGCTCTTGGCTTCTTTGGGCAGGTGAGCCACGTGAAGAAGACATGTGGCCTCTGGAGGTTACGCTCCACCATATACACGCACACACACACACACACACACTGCAGTATTTCTGTATACACATTTCTTTAATCACTCTGAGCGTTAAGTCAACTTCCAGTGTGGGCGATGATCTCGGCTGTTTGCTTTGGTGTGCATGTGACTGCAGGCGTGCACGCGTGCGTGTGTGTGTGCACTGCACGGCTGAGTTGCAATTAAGAATTCTTCCACGTCAGCTGACCGTGGGAGTCCACGTCCCGTGTTGCGTCCACGAGTCCGGTGTTGCGTCCACGGCTGCTCAGACTCGGATCTGCGACGCGATGCGGGGTTGGTTACACACCCGCTTATTTTCCAGATTGCTCTTATCATCACTTTGACCTGTCAAATTGACCCCATAACTGCTAATTGCGGAATTAAGTTCCCCGTTTTGCTCCTCAGGGGCGGTTGAAAGTGAAGGAGGTGGACAGAGGCGCCTCTCTGCGCTGCTAAAACAAAATTCATATTTGTTCCAGTCGTTCCGAGTGTAAATCTGCTGTTTTGAGTTTCTGAATTCCTCCGTCCACCTGTAAGTACCAATTTCTCTAATGTCGTTTGGTGCTGCGGGCAAAACAGGAGGTTTAAAATTCACTTCCCGGTGACCCAAATAACTCTAGAGCTGTAGGGGAATTAGATTTACGCTCACACAGGTTCTGTTTCGAAACAAGATTAGCTGTCGAGTCCTGCTTGCCAGCCGCTGATGAAGTTACTAAGTGCGTTTTTGGATCATTACCTTTAATTTGAAGGTCTCGCACACGACGTGGATGGAGAGAAATCCTAATAAATGCCAAGAGCGACTGATGCTGCTGATCGGATTTCAATATGCATTCTCGCACAAGCTCACTCTCTTCTCTGCGTTGGATCAGATATATGGAGGTGTGTGTGTGTGTGTGTGTGTGTGTCGGGGGGTGTACAGTAGCGCACAGCTGGATGAACAGAGGCGGCATGTGTCTGCATGTGAGCCTCCACTGTGTGTGTGTGTGTGTCTTTAGAGGCATGTAGCGTGCCGCGTCCCTCCCCATCACCACAGGCAACGTGCTAGCTTGTCCCGACAAAGACGAAGAGTTCTCTCCCTGCGTCTTCTGTGCTCGCTGGTCCAGACAGCGAGTCAATTGTACTGGTTCTGACCCATTAGCAAGAAAAACACCAGGAAATTCCTTTGTTGTTGTTGATCACGTTGATAATGTCGATCCGCGTTCTTGTCATGTCTTATCGCATCTTAAATGTGGAAAGTTTGTGTCCCGCCCCTAAAAGAACCAGTCCAACTTGTCAGATTTTTCCTTACACAGACAAACTCAAAAGCTCATCAAGATTTCGCCTGTCTGAGTCATAGTTGTCAGATGTTTTTGACAGAACATCTTCGTAGCCAAAAACACACACCGCTGGTCCATTCCTGTGGAATGAGACGGACATTGTCTCAAAGACTCGTCAACTGCCTTGTTGCTCCCTCAGTGGAGCTTGACATGTGGCGAAGGCGACAGCGAACGCATCGCTAGCTGCTTATCCGGCCGCTTCCGCGAGAAGGAGACGTCTCCGTCCCCTTCCGTCCCAGCCCCTGTCCCTCGTCCCACCCTGTCCGAGGGTCTCTGTCCCCGCAGTGGTCGGGCATTGGCGGTTATGTAACTGCCAGCGACGCAACAGCTGCGCTTTACTACTGCGGCAGATGGTTGAGGGAAAGCAAGGCATCGGACCGCACCTGCCAAGGCCGAGTGTGATTGGATACACACACACGCACACACACACATACACACACACACACACCCCAACCTCCCACTCCACACAGATCCACTCAGCCGCCTCGATCCGTGGATCATCACCTTCGCCTCGTCCTGCACCAATGCGCATTATACCTCGCACGCCGTCTGCATCATCCTCGCGGTCACCTTCATCTCCCTCTGTGTAATCACAACTGCCACCCGCACGTGTCATAACTTATCGTCCAACCCGTCCGTCTCCGTGGACTTGGAGCTCAAACCCTCAGATACAGCGGGCACGTGAGCGAGGCTCTCGCGCGTCGTCAGGCGCGAGACATCCCGGCGGCCACGGACACGGCACCTGTCCCCTTGTCTTTGCGCGTTGTGTGTTAGCTTGTGCCTCCCTCTGCCCGTGTCCTCGCGCTCTAACGCTTATCTCAGCTAGCGTGAAGATTAGGAGGACCGAGCTATCAGACACATCCGGATCAGAGGCGATTTATAAAGCCGCAATGCCTCCCGAGTTATATCGTTTCAAAGCTGAAGTCTGCGGACACCATGGAGCCGTTGGTCCTCCGGTGTTGTGAAATTTGCCGTCCAACCCAGTATCAGACTGGCAGACAAGCTTGACCCAAATATGCCTGTCAGGACTCATTGCGTGTGACTTATCTGATGGTAGCGAGCCTGTTGTTTTCAAAAACTTCCCCGACCTTTCGGTTTTATTTCGTTGCCTCTTGTCGGAATGGCCGGAATTCAAGTTGGAAACATACCCTCGATGTCCGCCTCAATACCTCAGAAACGAAGATACTTAACCGATGACGTGGCTCCGTCATGAATGGATTAGCCTGGCACATAAACACATATGCGGGTGTGAGGCCCGTTTTTTTAAGCATATGGTAGAAGAAGTCGAGTTTATTCTTGGCGCAAACCTTTTTCCCCGTGACACCCCGATGACTCATCGGCTCCTCCTGCCGCATCGCTAAGATAGAATCGTTTTGGAAACGTGGGTGAACGTTTGTGTCTCACGCCGGCTCGACCCAGAGACGAACTGGGCACGCTCTCTCACTCTCTCTCTCTTTCTCTTCCTCCTCTCTCCTCTCCCTCTCTCACACACACCCTCGCGCTCAGAATAGGCTTGTTAGCAAACCTGCTGACAGGCTGTGAGCTGCCTGGCGAATATTGCCGACAGGGCGCTCAGCTGAGGACAGAAAACCACCTGAAGCTCCTCACAGCTTCCTCATCGTTTTCCAACCAATCGTTCTTCCTCATACTTAAAAATCTGATTTGCCCTCCCCTCCCCGGCCTGCGCACGTGCCTCTTGCTGGCCGGTTCGGAGAAGAATGTGAAATTTGCACCTCCCGCTGAGGTGGACAGCACGGTCAAACGGGGAGATGTCTTCCTCATTCCATCATGCTAAGCTATCGTCACTGTCAGGACCTGCCTGACTGACCGCTTTTGAAAATGTCCTTTTTTTTTTGGTGTGTTTTTGTGCCGAGTCACCCGGCTCCTTTATTGTCTTCCCTCAGGCTCTGTGCGTCTTTAGCCGACCTGACCTGTATTTTGAGTGAGTTCAAAGCTTCAGTCCACTTTTTTTTTTGTCCTAGGTTAGATAAGTAATAAGTAATAAGTAGGACTGTCACACAATACACTTTGCAGTCACAATTTTTCTCTAAATTTGTGCCGTTAATATTGACAAGGCATGTTTACGATCCTGTTGCATAGCATTTCAAGACTTTTAAAGGTCCTTATTAACTGTGCAAAGCAGTTTCTTACCGGAATATCTTGATTGGGATTAAATAAGCACAAAACAATAAATTCATTTCTGATTCTTGACATTAATCATCTTATAGCCAAGAGCAATATAAACCCAGCCCACACCTATTTTTAAAATACAGCCACACCTGATGGTTTCAGGTCCTGGCAAAACTAGCGTCTGCAGAAGGAACTAAATAAGACTGAGACTTAAGTCATGGTTAGAAAAATATGACATTTTTAGTCTACTTTTAGCATCGCGCTGAACGTATCAATGCTGATGGGCCGAGAAATAAGTAATAAGTCAAATACCGTGCATGCACACAGTCACACACACACTCACACCCGTGTACCCACCCATTAGCTCCGCCCATCAGATCGCTCGTGGTCAGACGGCTGGATTATATTGTTGCGTAATAGTTTGCTATGGAATAGGATATTTGTTTTTGCGGTGGGCGGTGGGATGGGATTATCAGTATGCACACTGTGTGTGTGTGTGTGTGTGTGTGAGAGAGAGAGAGAACGGGAGAGAGAAAGAGAGGGATGAATGAACGAGTATGAGACGCTGTTTGCTCAAGAAATGAAACACTCACCGTGTCGTGTTCAGGAAATGCAATTTTATGTGGTGGGATGTTTCTGTGAATGATTCAGGCGTTGTTTTGAATTTCACAGCACCCAAAATAGCCCAGACATTGTTTGGACTGTAGTAGGATTATGGCGAGCAAATATCCATAATTACAAATGTTGCAGTCACACACTGGAATGAGATAATGTTGTTGTTAAGGCGGCACAATTACTGTTTCAAAATGACAGCGAGAGGAGCCTTTCAAGATTTTAATAAGCTTTGGAGCCAGTTGAGGACATTCAGCGTATCCCAGAAGCCTCAGCCTCAGAGTTGGACCGCCAGCGGGACCGTTGACATTTGTATCGTCCATCAGTCACGTATTGATTTAGGGTTTTTATTTCTTCCCCATTTGAGCCGAAGCCAAAGATCTAAAAGCGACGCCATCGACTCCCGTGCCCGTTTTCACTCGCGCTCACTCCGTTCGTTGGCTCCCATCCAGGTCCTCCTTCACCAGCCGTGCCCGTCCACCCACAGCTGCCCGGCTGTGTTTGGACACCTCCCTGTCCCAACGCGTGTTGACACAGGGACCTAAGGTGTGGTGCTCTGCGGGCGTCGGGACAATTGTTGCTACACTGAAAACGCTCCCGTGGTTGTCCGGAACTTTGCTGAAACCTCAAGCGTTCCGATCGCAGCTCACCCCTAATGGCTGAGCAGCGTGTGTGTCCAGGTTACGCCCATTAGGACGCATACCAGCTGAGATAACTTTGTTCCATTCCAGGCTCCTCTAACGTGCGCAGCAGTTATTTTGGGGTTGGAAACTCCAGAAATAACCCTAGAAGCCCAAGTAAGAACAATTTAACGCGTGCCTCCAGTGTTCATATAAATATTTTTTTGGCTCCTCTCACTCAAACCTTTTATGTGCACTGACTGCGCCTAACCGAGGAAGCAGACAGCTGGAATTTCTACCAACAAGCTCAGGCAGAATTTTTGTCCCCAAGCAGGTGGAGGTGAAATAAAGGAAATGTTCCTGAGCAGAATCTTCTTCGGTAGAAAAGCGAAAACATACAGTGCTCAGGTAGAAGGAAAGGGAGGTGGAGGAGCATTGGTTCTTTCCCGTGGCAACAAAAACAAAAAACAAAACAATACGCCTGCTGGCGGACGGATGGAGCGTTGGCGACTGGGTGCAGCAGCGTTTGCTGACCGCAAGTCAGACGGCGGTCATGCTTCCCGAATTACAGGGTTAGACGCGGTGGTGGAAACATTTTAGTTTCAAGTTGACAGTCTGGAGGAGGAGGAGGAGGACGACGAGGAGGAGGAGGAGGGACAGCATGACCTGAATTTGGGTCTGGTCCATCCGGGGCAATTGTGTGTGTTCGCTGGGTGTGTTACATTCGTGAGCGAACGGAACAAATGACACAGTGGATACCAGTCTGGAGACAGACAGTCCATCAGTCTGGAGACAGATTGTCCACCCTGATTTATGTGGATTGATTCAGCTTTTGATTTAAAGCCTGAAACATATAGTCAGCAGCTCACACTCAAGAGTCAATCAGCAACTCAATGTTCAATGAGTTGAAAAAGCAAAGCAACTCAAATCTAACTCTGTCTGTCTGTCTGTCCATCTGTCTGTCCCCAGGTCATCGAGTCCCTCGGCATCATGATCTACAAAGCTCTGGACTACGGCCTGAAAGAGACGGAGGAGCGCGAGCTGAGCCAGCCGCTGGAGCAGCTCATCGACATGATGACCAACATGGAGGAGGCGGAGAGCGACCCCTGCCCAGACGAGGGCTACGAGGCCACCGAGGAGGAGGACGAGTGCGACGGGGAGGAGGAGGAGGAGGAGGAGCGAAGAGGGGAAGAGGCGGACGAGGTCCCGGAAAGCCTTGGGGCAGCTGCCGTCCGCCAAGTGCGCACCTACCGTGACGTCATCATGGTGGGCGAATTCGTCGAATGTGGAGTGAAAGATGTTACGTTTGGGCTAGCGCTTTAAAAAAATTGCTAAAATGTTTATTTACTTTTCCTCTGTGCGAGGAACGAAATGATATTGATGATAGTGATTCACAAAAAAGGATGTTAGCATTGGTAGCAGGGGTGGGTAAACATCTTGGCGCAGGGGCCATGTTGACTTATAAATTATGACAGACAGGCAGCATCAGCAAAAGTTGCAGACATACCGAACAGGAACAGAAAGAGCATTAGGGTGTTAAATTATTTACCTTTTGATACAGTAGGACCGGTTTTGTTGTTGACCCATCCTTGCGAGTGTATCAAAGTCTGGTGTTTGTTTTGTTGTTGATCTTTAATGCAGTAAAAATTGTGAATTCTATACTAATCTTTGGAGGGCCAGATCAAAGAGACCATCGGGCATGATGCGGCCCACGGGCCGTAGATTGCCCACCCTCGATTTATAGTAACATCCCCATTGCCCAAAGTTTCGGCAGAGTCAGAAATTAAATGGCGATTTGAGAGGAAGCTTCTCATGAGGATTAGCTGACGGTGCGCTCATCCACTGTCCACTCCTGCTTTGCTTGGCCGTGGCCATTGCCTGGATTTGGCGTGGAGGAATTTCCCTAAGCCTTGTTTTCCCCCGATCTTCGCCACCACAACCGCGGTACAACGTATTCCCAAACAAGCTCCTCAGCTGATCCTTAAGCTACCCGAGCAGCTTTTGACATGCAGCGGTCATCTGGGCCGTATACACTCCAGTATTTGTGAAATAAGCTCAAAAATATGTCCCTGCGTGTCGACGTCCAGATAATGAACCTGCTGTGGAACACAAGCAGTGGCTCTGTTTGCTGCTAGCGGACGTCTGGCCCCTAATTCCCCCAACAATCGCTCTGTTCAGTGTGTATGTCGGTGTGACGGGGGCAGCGTTAGATAACACGCACATACACACAAACGCAATCACTCACACACTCGCATCCGACCCGTCCTGTTGTGTTGTCGGACGAGTCAGGATGAGCAAACACCCCTGAACTTGGACCACCAACGGTTTAAGCCCAGGATTTTTTTTGTGCTGCCCCTCTCCTCAGCACACACACCCTCCCAAACAGTTTTTTTCCCCACCTGCATGAGACGAGACATCACGAGTCAGACATTCCACGGCGCTGCCAAAGCCATTGTGACGAAAAAATGTAAATGGTCTGGTTCTTTGTCTGTCTTTGTCTCAGGGGATCAAGACTCGACGAACGAATGTTTGTCGAATCTTGCTCTTCAAGCCGATCACAAGCCAAATACCTTGTGTGGGTGTGCACGTGTGTGTTTGTGTGTGTGTGTGTGTACACGAATTGTCATGGAGATAATTGTTTTCGAATAGCGAAACAGAATCGGAATCGGAAATCCTTCGTTGATCCTTGGGAGAAATTAGTGTCGGACTCTGGAGAGAGAGGGTAGGAATAATGAATGAGAGGATAAATGTGTGAATTGCTAACTGCTAACAGATTTTGTTTAAAGTGTCAAAGACACTGTATTGTTGCCGCAGCGGTCAAGGAAAATCAAATCAAACCAAAGAGTCATCAGTTTCTCGCTCACCACGTTGTCACACAGGCGTCACAAATGCTAATGTTTACAGTTTAGCTACGTTGACTTGCTCAGGTTGGACTGGGATTGAAGACAACCTCATTTAAATCCCACAAGGACGCCGTTGTCTCTGTGATCTCTGTCTCCTCACCTGGTGTTCTGTTCCATCTACGGCACGGTGGAGTCGCAATCGCACGCACTTGCTTGTGTCTGTGACGGGACGTACTGTATTTGATGGCGCCTGCGTTGCTGCATCGCGGCGCAGACAAAAGTCATGAAAGTCAAAAAGTTGATGCTCAAGAGCTTTATCGGCAAATGAAACTACTCTGTGTCAAGATCAACATCTTTGAGACTGAATCATTGAATAATTGAGCAATTGAATCGCTCAGCTAAATGAAATGGACACCGCCTCCTGGCTTTTATCTCCTCATCCTCTGGCTCTGTCGCCCCCTCCAGCTGTGCCTGAGCCACCTGCCCAGCCCGTCGGACGCCCCCAACCACTACCAGGCTGTGTGTCGCGCTCTGTACGCCGAGGCCCGCGAGCTGCACACCTTCCTGGACAAGATCAAGAGTGCCAAGGAGGTAAGGAAAAGATGGTGCAGGACGCACCAGGGTCAGAAACGAAACCCGAGCAGCGCAATTTCTCTGCACGTTGCTATCGTTGACCTTAAAGGACACTCTGGTCAACGGGTGTTGTCGTTTGATTTCTTCTGCCTCAGCTGATTGCATGAATCTATGAATCAATAAAAATACTCCCAGAAAAGGCAAGAAAAGAAAATGCTTGAAATGCATTGTGCAAGTCCAAATGTAAACAAATTGTAAAAGATTTACCACCCCCTCATTTACCCGATTGGCAACAAATCAGTGGCCATGTTTACATTTCCGACCTCTGTTCTTCTTTCATTTCATTCTGGCAGCTTTACCAAATGAAATTTTAGAGTGGAGGGTTATACAAGCATCATTTCAGCTTTAATGAAGTACTTGTCGATTTAATTTTACTTTTCTTTCTTGTGACTGACGCGAGGACGACGTGACATGAGGGAAAGTTCCCTTGCACACGTGCTGATGCTTTCAATCGCCGTGCTTCCAATTGCCCCGATCGCAATTTGAGGAACGCTAACGGATCGAGCGAGAGCACGTCCGACGACATATTTGCTCTGCCTCGCGTTTCCTTTTGTGTTCGGTGGAGGCCGGCGGAGCCTATGGTGGAAATCGTCTTATGCAATGGCGTCAGGGCCGCTTAGGGCCGTTAAAGGCGGCTTAAGGATGGAAAGCAGCCGCGCTACAGGGGCGACCGTGGCACTGCGCGTGTCGGCTAATTCTCCTCCGCAATGCATATCGCACATGCTTATGGCTCTGGGAACAACGCTCCTTTATTGTCATTTCTCTTCACACACGCTCTCGTGTCTGGTAGGGCATGTTTGGTTGGGAGTGAAATCCCCTGTTTGACCTCTAGGTCAAAGGTTTCCAAGGTGGAAATGCAGGAATACAGTAAATCCCTATCTACTGCAAGTACTATGTTCCATATTCACCAACGATGGGTGAAAAAATGCAAAGTAGGAACGATGTCGGTTCAATGTCTAAAGTACACTACAGTACGGTATTTTTATTTCTAATCATTGTTGAAGTACAGTGATACCTCAGGATACGAAATTAATTCATTCCAGAGTAGCCGTCATATAATGTATATAATATGTAAAATAGCTAATTCATGCCAAGCCCCCAGAAAAAAACACTTTAAATTTGATAATAACGGTAAAACAAGATTGACATATGGTCGAATAAACTAATATCTGGAAATATGGAAACTAAACCTTTAATACCTGTAAATAAAGTGGATATTAGCGTGTCAAAACGAACTGGCCGAATAATGCCGGCAGGTACCCAGTTCGAGAGATTCGGACCAATAGCAGAGCAGGATCTTATGGAGACGACTCGCATCAGATGAGATAACCAATGGGAGAGCAGGATCTTGTGCCGCGTTCGAGGCTACTCGTAACTGGTAACTTTCGAGTTCGAGATTCGCGATTCACGACTTCACACCGTTCCAGGCACCACCATCTGCTATTGGTTCATCATTTTTGAGTACAAAAAATACACTGCGTGACGTCGAACACGGAAGTTGGAGTACTTGAGTACGATCGGGTTCAAAGTCGTGTGTTTACAGGTTTGGCTGTAGCCCCGCCCACTTTTAACTGGAAAGTTACAAGTTGCGTGTAGCCTTGAATGCGGCATCATGGAGTATACAGTCCAACACAAGTGCAGCGGCGTGCTAATTTAAAAATTTTGGCTGACTGCGATCTCGTTTCGTTTTGCATTGTGAGTCATTTTTTGTATTATGAGTCGGAAAATTCTTCGAATGCCATTTCGTGAGATGAATTTTTTGTATAGTGGGGCTTTCGTATCTCGATGTTCCACTGTACTTCTTAGGATAGAAAATGCATTTTTTTCAACAGAATTCAGCCAATTTCACAAAAATCTAACTTTCAATCAGCCGCAGAAACCCACCTTTACCCACCAACGAACCACAATAATAGTTTAAGTTTACATCGGATATTAACAGAAATCTGCGATGTACTGAGGTAGCGATAGGTGAAAGCGAGGGATCACTGTAGTGGGCAGTATTGGTGGTAATGGACATATGTGGTGTTTCGGAATAGGCAGGGAATAGATAGAGGAGGGAGGATGGAAGTGGTTGGGAGATGTGCTGGTGGGGTGATGAAGATGCGAGCAAGGCCTGCAGCGCTACGCCAAGCTCCCTGGGGAGTCTCCCTAGTCTTTGATCTGAAAATCTGGCGTTGGATGCATGTTTAATTCGCTCTGCACCAATGCGGCTTTCGGTTCGTCTCAAAGACGAAGGGAGAAGCCGCCGGGAGGGTCAGAGCACATTTTTTATGTAAGGGAAAACGAAAACAGCAGCAGTCCTAGCTGCCTCATCTGCTCGCTATACGACCTTTCACGCAGTCTCAATGGGGAAAAGGTTGATGAGGGAAATCCATCCAGGTGGGGACATTATTGGGAACAATAGCAATGGCGGTAGAAGGAAATCCCTGTGGTGAAATTCCTCTCATTTTCTGGCGTTGTTCCCATTTTCACTCTTTCGCTTTCCGTTGCTAATTCCGCCCCTCACACTGCAGAAAAATATTTTGTTGTTACAAAGAAGAATGTGCTCCAACTGGTGCGATTGCATTTTCTTCCCTAGAACAAGTTGAGAGATGCACTTTTAGCGGTTAGCTATTTTTTTTTACAGCTAGATTAATACCAGCCAACTTTAACCACCTTTAAACCCGCTCAGCCCATTAGCCGCAGCAGAGCCCCGTGGAGAGTTGGGCTCATTAATAGAGGCCATTAGTCAGATATTGACTCCTGGTTGTGCTCTTGTGCATCGTCAGTATAGGATGAGTGTTACGGCCCAGAGGGGTAGGAGAAAAATCAATATCTGACCTGTCAGGGCACATTTGTAATGTCACTCCGATTGATCGGTTGTTTTTCCCTTTCATTCTCTCGGTTAGAACCTGCGGAGAATGGAGGGCGCCACTCCAGATGATCCTGTCAGAGACCTGGACGACCTCCAGAACTCAGACTGGGTACATTTTGAGCCACTTGTGCGATTCCAGGCTCACGACCGGCGGACCCTCTCACACTCTCAACCCTCTCGTCCCCACCCCAGGCTCGTTTTTGGGTACAGGTGATGCGAGACCTGAGGACGGGCGTCAAGCTGAAGAAGGTGCAAGAGCGGCAGTACAACCCGCTGCCCATCGAGTACCAGCTCACCCCCTACGAGATGCTGATGGACGACATTCGCTCCAAGCGCTACACGCTACGCAAAGTCATGGTGAGGGTTGGGCGCAACAAAGTCAATGGTCCAGTCGCGCAGCTACCAGATATTCAAAGCGTCCGTCCATCATGTCTTTCATCTCAGGTGAACGGAGACATCCCACCCCGGTTAAAGAAGAGCGCCCACGAGATCATCCTGGAATTCATCCGCTCGCGACCTCCTCTCAATCCCGTGAGTAGCGCGCCGCCTCTTCGCTAACGCCTACGGCCTCGAAGGCGCTAACCTGTGCGTTTTGCCGCCGCGTCAGGTGTCGGCCCGCAAACTGAAGCCGCACCCCCCGCGGCCCCGCAGCCTGCACGAGCGTCTGCTGGAGGACATCAAGGCGGAGAGGAAGCTCAGGCCCGTCTCGCCGGACATGATCCGAAGGAACCGCCTGGGTGAGACGCGCCGTCCTCATCCCTGTCCCCAGTCCTGGCTGCCCCGATTTGAACCAGTGGAATCCCCCTTTTATCGTGTCTAATCTGGCTGGAGTGTTGCTTTTAACCTCCCGCATGGCCACAATAGCTTTGTTTCTCTAAGCCACTCCCATTACCGTTGCCATGACGACGGAGCCTGCATGGCTCTGTCAGCAGGAATAGAGATTTAATGGGCTTTCGATAAAGATCACATTTCATCGCTTGACCGATGACCCTCGGATCAAACTACTTTTATTGTTATTTCACTGATGTGAATATTCACATTGTTCCTGTTGTCGATCAGTTTGGTATTTCCCAGTATTGATCAGCCACGATCTGGATAAACACTCCAGAAAGCTCGGGACCTGAAGTTGGTTGGAAATTTACGTGTTTACAGCAAAATCCTACTCGCTGTTGAATGTCAGGAGCACGTTATTATTATTATTTGGTGGTACTTGAGGCCTGCTTCAGTCATGAAAAACAAAAACAAAAACCGGAAACGCAGAACTAGAGGAGAGATCAGCCTCCACAGGTGCTGAGGATGTCATCTGCCGCTAAACTACCGATGGCGACATCATCCGAACCGTCAGTGCCGCAGCGTCGACGTCATACTCGTTGGTGCATAAGCGATGGGCGCAAACGGTCCACCGACCACTTTCATCAAGTCTTATCATCAAGTCTTATCATCTCATCTCCCGTCTCCCATCTTGTCCACGCACCGCGCTGCTCGCGTGTGTTAGCCGTTCACCCTCCTAGCATGTCGCTCACCTTTGACTGGCCAGGTAACGTCGGCTTTGCCGGCGTCGTGGCTTTGTGTGTGTTTCCCCCCTCCCAAGCTATTTTCTGCTCCCTGCCTGCATCTGACTTCAAACCCTCGCACATTCCTCCACTCCCGTATGTATTTGTGTGTGTGTGTGTGTGGGCGTATGTGTGTGTGCGCATGCTGCTTCAGCACTCTTCTTTCGACGCACACACACGCGGCTGATGAAAAGATGTGTCAGCACAGCTTTAAAGTGTCCCGTGGGTGTTGGGCGCTGGCTCGTAGGTCTTCTTCCTCTCGACCCACGTCAGAGGTGGCGATTCTTTGTTTACGTGCATGATACATTGTGTGTGGTGAGGGCTAGTGGAAATGCTGCGCCCGTGTGTGTGTGTGTGTGAGAGAGTGTGTGAGAGAGTGCGAGAGGCGAGTGTCACACCTTCAGGAGGTGGCGATTGAAAAGCGTTTTCGAGTCGCAGCTGGTGGGGCGAGATTTCTAATCGTCGCTCGGCCTGCTCGGTTGACCTCCTGCTGCTTCTCCGCCACGTCGGAGAAATGACATAACAGGAATCTCTCTCCTTCTGCCTTTTTTTTTTTCTGCTTTCTCCAACCTTGCCTTAAAGTGTGTGTTAGTAGCTTACACAGCATTCCCCACACTGGCACCCACCCTGTCTGAATGCAGCCCCCTATGCCATCGGTGAAAATATGAGTAGTCTTTGTTGGGCTTTGCTCATCGCCGTTTTCCCTTCATCCCCCTGCAGGTGCAGGGAAAAGCTTCAGCACGCCGCAGGACTTGTGCCGCAGCTCAGGTAAATAAATGCAAGCCAGCAGAACTATTAGCACCAACGATTTTAGTGTCTTGTTTTCTCAGCGGCCTGGCTCCGTTCTCGCCGGCAGGTAGGAAAGCCTGCGGATCTCACACGGTCACGGACGTAGTGAGCGTGACACGTGTGTGTTTGAACGGGAATCAACTGAGGCAGTTTCGTTGTTTTTAGACGAGAGGTGGGAAACGGAGCTCGCAGAGGCAAAGCGCCGGTTACATTAGTATGTGGCGAGGGCATATTATGTGTGCGTGAGCTCATGCATACTAATTCTGTGTGTCCAGAGTACAAAGACGGCCCTACATCACACACAGAGTGGCAGTAAAGATAGCTCAGAGGATTTATGGATAGCTTGTAAAACAACACTGATCAGACTCCGCCTCTTTTCCATCCACCCTGCTTGCACCCACCACACACACAAGCTCTGTCACAGCTAACGACTTAATGTCTGATTTTTCTCTCACGTGCAGACATGAACACTCCCGACGCGCCCAGGAAGTTGGCCGGCAGCACGCATTCTTTGGCGAACGGCACCGCGGGAGCGAGTCAGGGGGCGAGCGGAGCCGCTCAGCCGCTCGCGCAGAGGAAGCGGCTGCTCAGGGCGCCCACGCTGGCCGAGCTGGACAGCTCCGAATCGGATGTAAGAACCGGTATTCTCCACTGTGTGTGCGTGTGTGCGCGCATAGTATGACTTCCTCCGGAACAGGACACCAACCAACTTGAGTCAGCCTCAATGAGCCATGCAGGCATTAGCGGATAATGTTGTTGTGTAATGAGTCTGTTGGGAAATGGAGTGAAAAGGGTGAGGAAAATCCCTCCAGTTTAAACAAAGCAAAGCCAGAAAAACAGCTGGAAACAGGAGCAGGAAATTACTACTGTATGACGCCATGTTTGTTTACATTTGAGCATTGAATGGCCTTCAAACACCCAGAATCTCTACGCAGTCTGGCCTTTTAGAATTCTTTTTAAAAGCGGCATTCAATGAAAACCATTGTCCTCTTTTGGATGAAAGGAGGACGCCACGAAGAGCAGCTCCAGCCTGTCCACATCTGTGATGGAGGACACGTCTCCCGAGCCCGCCACAACAAAAAAGGGTAAGCCGACCTCAGGGTGTGGCTCAGGCTGGGAACTGTAACACGCCAAACACACGCTTCCTCATCCCTACCCTCCGTTTTCTCCTGTCGCCACCAGTCCCTCCGAAGTTCCTGCCGGTCTCTGCCGTCACCCCTCGTCCAGAGAGGCACCTGTCCCCTCCGAGACGACACTCCATCGAGAGGGAGGGTCCCACCAGGGTCCGATCGCTGGTGGCGTCCCGGCAAACCTCCAAGTCTTTGGTGAGTTCGCCGCAGTTTTCTGACTTTGTCACTCCACTCTCTCGCTGTCCCTCGCCGTGGAGACACACCACCTTCTGTCCTGAGTGGACGCTCGCGCCGAATCACGGGATTGCCCTACACAGAAACCTCCAAACTTGACCACGGTTTGATTGGAGCTCTGTAGAAAACTGCTGGTCATGTGACATGGCCTTTTGTTTTATTTGTTTTCAAGGATGAGGGAAAGTGAAACCACAGGGCAAAACCCTGCACCGGGACACAGAAAGACGAGTGGGTCTCTCTATTTCCCTCGCGACTAGGATGACATAGATCAAAAAGCTACTATTGATCTTAAAAAAAAAACAGATTGGAATTATTCAGATGCGTGAAGCCTGAAGTGTCTTCCACAGTAATGAAATCAAAGGCTAATCAAGTTTGATTGTGTGTTCATACACACACACACACAGCTGTGTGTGTGCGCACGTGCAATAATGCTACAACACTGATTGTGTTTACATGGCTTAGCGTCCTTATGCTAATTTCTGATTTCTTCTAATACTGCGGCAGAAGGTGGATCCCAAAGCCAAGGTAACGAGGTCGACTTCTCTTATGCATCGGTGTGTGTGTGTGTGTGCATGAGTGTGTGTGAGTTTTCCTTTTTTGTTGATTGTTATTTGCATAACCACTCTGTTGGGCACGTGAAGAGCAAATTTGGACAAAGTCCAGCAAGGAAATGGCAGCTGAGGGAATCTCAACCATCACCATCTGTTGGCATTTGTGCGCGTGTGTGCACATGTGAGTGTGTTAGTGAGAGTGATAGAGGTTAGAGGAAGAGGAAGCCTCTCCGCGAGTTAATTTTCCAGTTATGAGAGGAATGCTGTCATCTTCACGAGCTGCTCGTCCCTGACAGGGATGCCCTTGTCCCAGCTGATTCTCGCTGTCATGGGACTGACGGCCTCTGCAGAATTGATGAGTTACATAATGTCGCTATCCTGTGCGATGTGTTGTGTGCACTTTTTTTTTCTCTTCGCCGCATAGAGGTCGCACGCTATTTTGATTTTGATTTTGATTGACCTCCCTCGGACGCGAGTTTTGTTCCGCCTGTGTTTGAACGTGCCTGTTCCCTCTCTTGTGCCGGGCAGGTGGAAGTCGACGGCGTTCCGAAGGGCCCGGTACGTTCCGTGCTGCTACGCATCATCAGAACTTTCTCTTTAACTAACTCCTCTGTGGTGGGCCGGGTTTGGGATGCAAGGGGACGGGGGTACTTGTCCATCCCACCTGCACAACCCCATCTAAAGACAGATGTCAACGTGTCTCAGGATCACTTAAGCTGGAGTTGGTGGGATGGTGATTGGTGGCTTGTTGCTCACCAGAATGCTAAGATTTGCTAATATTTCCCAAAACTTCCCATACAAGAAAAGGCAGTGATGTAATGCCACTGATGGAAACCACACCAGCTGTTCTTTGGGTCACTACTGCCTTGTTCCGGCAAGGCGGGATTTCCTTCAGCCTCGTTTTCCCGCTTAGCTGGCTGAACTTAGCAGCACATACAACGGTGTGGCAGGTACACAGCTAGCTAGCAAATAAACATAAATTAGACAATAATTTGTTAGATAGCTCCTTGGCATATGATGCTAGGTAGCTACCTAGCATAATATGCCAAGTAGCTACCTAGCATAATATACCAGGTAGCTACCTAGCATAATATGCCAAGTAGCTACCTAGCTTGATATGCCAGGTAGCTACCCAGCATAATTTGTTCTAGGTACCCACCTAGCAAGCAAATTATGCTAGGCTGTTGTGTAGGCGCTACATTATTGCCATTTCTTGTAATGGAATCCAGACGTTTTGTTTTGGCCACTTTTCTCTTTTCAAAAATATCTGTTCATACCACACCTGTGGATACTCTGGCTTAGATGGCAGACGGTGAGATGAGGAACATCTCGCCTGTGTGTTAATAACCTCACCTGTGTGTG
>OMPJ01016063.1:0-13863 GCA_900312935.1 Carapus acus | reverse complement strand
ACAATGGTGTCTCTGATTCTATTAGCCACCAAGGAGGCATAGTTTGAAGAGTTACAATTTGTAAATTAAATAAAGACATGTAAACATTACAAATGATTGTCTGTTTAATCCAAAATCTGAGCTCCAATTTCCAGTGGTAGCATTAGATGCATGAATCTTGCTTATATTCTTATGTACAAATATAAAGTGCTACAGAATGGTGCAGTGAAAACTTTACCTGACACAATGTTTGTGGTAAGATTAGTGTTCTCATTTATCCAAATGGGGAAATTTCCTGCTAGTTGTACACAAACAAAGCTAGACTAGGCAGTACTCACCATCTTACATTATATCTTGACCGTGGCCCTATATTTTCCTCTCATCTGTGTATTAAGAATTACTATCAATCCTGTCAATCATGACTTGTACTTTTACATCTTCTTCATCTAAAAAACTTTAGATGGGGTCAGAGGCTGGCGCTGATTGGCTCCCATTGGCACACAGCACACCACTGCAGCTCAGCCCTGCTGCAAACCGATTGCAATGATTCTTGGGTGGCTTTCAAGTTTTGAAACGTCATTGTGGCGTCAGTCATAGTCCTGAAGCTGCAGTTTCTCGTTATTTGCTTTCCTCTCTCCAAACTGTGCAATTATCAAGAAGGATAAGGAGAGTCTTAAGAACAGTTGCACTTAGCTATTGACAGCAGTGTGCTGCTGCACAGTGTGACAACAGCTCATACATGCAAACAGATGCAAAATGTTGCAAAAGTGCACCAAGACACAAAGCATGTCAATAAGTAAAATTTCAGTATCTCAAAATGACTGAGTGCTCAATGCAGTTTATTTCACACATTCTTGGCGATCTTAGACATGTTAACAAAATGCACTATGTAGAAAATTAACCTGTATTTATACGCAGGTGATTCTGTCAAGTGCCAAAAAAACTGATGATTGAAAGATGAATTGTAATTTTGCCAAGTTACAGCAGCCATGGTTAAAACATTCTCTGCGATCTTAGACATGTTAACAAAATACGCTATGTAGAAAATTAACCTGTATTTATACGCAGGTGATTCTGTCAAGTGCCAAAAAAATTCAAATGCCCTGTAGCATTAGTGCATGTAGATGAATTGTAATTTTGCCAACAATTAGGCACTGAGTGCGGCAATCCTGAAGCACTGTGTAACATCCTGAAACATTTAGTCATTTGCGTACTCAGTGCATTCCAAGTGTTTTGACAGTGCTGACTGCGAGCCTACCAGCAGCAGATCACCACAACAGGCTTGGCGTAACTTCGAACTTTCAGAGCCTATAGGTCATGAGACAAAATCGGGCATGGTGTCCTTAAATGAGGTGCATTTGCTCAAGCAGAGGGAGACAGGAAACAGAGATAACAGAGAACTTCTCATTGAGTATCATGAACGGGATCAAGAGTCCCTATTGGTGATTTTAATAGATTTTCTCTTCACCAGTTATGCGCATATTCATTACAACCAGAAATGACTATAAAACATGTCTGACCCAATGAAACTGTCATTGCACTGTCAATTCTACTCATCTATGAATTTTCTTATTTTTTGAGAGGACCTCTTATGACCTGATTGATATCTCAGGAAAATCTCTTTATGCAGCTCCTTGTTTGCAATCATTCAAGTAGAAAAATGTAGTTTTGTTTTATTTTCAATCTTGTGACATGGACCACATACAGTAGCTAGTGTCATCTGTGAGTTTACAGAATCAAACATTTGGCTTAAATTTGCAGGGAGAATTCATAACCTGAAGAACTCTGGGAAAAGTCATCACTGTATGTGTCCTTCTCACTGATGGGCGAGTGTTCTGAGGCAGAGGGACGGCCTCCACACAGGCCTCTGTGTGTCTGTTGTGGTCTCACCTGAATGTGGATGCTACCATCACAATCTATATTTTCATGCTAAAAACTTCAGGACACTGGTCTGGTCCATAGATTTTAATATGTTCCATAGATATTCATACTAAGTAGGAGAGATCAGTTGATATTGATGGAATATCACATTTCGTCAAGTAAGAAAAAATGCCCTCAGGTTTTGGGAAAGATGCTTTGATTAAATAGTCGATAAAATATACATCACTGATTATGTGTTGATTTCTCAATTAACTGGTGTTCCATTGCATTCCTCAACATTGATTTCTTCTATTTCTTTACATTTGTTGCACCGATTGCCAACCATTAAATTACGGTGAGGTCCATTGATATTACATATCGTATGAACTAATACCAGTTAAATGTTTATTCAGCTGATTTCATGGCCCATCATAGAAAACAGTTCTTTGTGTGTTTTGGCAGGATACAAAATCAGTGGTCAACAATTTGTGATCAACAGATGAAGTTATGGTCAAGCTCATAAAAATATTATTGAAGTTTCTCATGAATTCAGACAAAAAGGTGGTTTTACATTGAAAATGAACTAGTTTGCAGATTTGAGCCTCTGTCGTAGATCAACAGCCTCAATATACGAGTCTAGATACATAAATTCTTTGATGCCCACTAGCTTCAAAAACACTTGGACTAAATAGTCAACGGTCCAATGACCAAAAATCATGGCAAAAAGATGAAAAAAAGAAATAGTATTTTGTTGACATGCAGGTCAGAAAATGTTGATTGAACTTTCATCCTCATGGCTGGTCCTTTTCCATGCACCTTCACTGTTGGTTAAGTTTGAACAGAGATTCAGTTAGGACGTCTGGGCCTCTAAAAACAAGTGACATGCTGTTAAGTGGAAAGAGTGATAAATAGACTGGAATTGGGCACCAATGCTGTCACCATTTACCTCGGAATAGTCATGATGACTGAGGAGGTATAATGGCCCATGTCCAGAAATCCTTAGGATCTGCTCTCCATTCCAGCCTTCTGCAGGCGTATCAGGGACAAAAAGAACCCTGGACCCTTGCAGACACTGCAGACAAATGGATTGGATATATACATGTACTTTGGGATTACTTGCATCAAACAGTAGTTTGTCTGACAGATGCCCGGGGAGAAAGTTTTTGCATGTTGCACACACACACACACACCTGTAGATATGTGAAGAGGAACTTTTGTCCTTGAGGTTTTTCAAATCGTCCCTGAAAGTACATGGACAAGCGAGCCTCAATCTGGTGGGCCGACCACCCACAATCGATAGTGATCCGAGCAATCATTCCCATGGTAACCAGAGACGATCTACTTTTGCCTTTGAGTCTGCAGGAGAAAGTGATGCTGTGTGTAACATGCAAGTTTATTTGCCAGTTGTACCAGCATCTTGACGACTCATTTGTGCACCTGTCCTGCTGAGTTAGGCAGTGTCCCCTTGGCAGACAGACTACATCCTTAACCACCAGTCCCACCCTTGGCGGAACTGGTTTCTTCCACTTCAGGCAAAGGGGTCTGTTCGTGGCAGCTTGCTCCTCGAGCTCCACAGCAAAGGATCGTGTCAAACAAAGTGGATTCAATTGATGAGTCAGAAACGAAAGAGCGATAATGTGGTTTCGTTGACGTTCAATGGTAGAGATCATGATAACACCTAATCCCACAGACAATGCAATGGGGTGGACAATGGACCAGAAGCATTCATCACAACAAGGTTGTCAGAGAAACACCTAATGGAAGCAGCAAAGGCAGATTCAGGCCTAGTGGACCTACTTTGAGTGACTGTCCAACTCACAGTGGTTTGCTTATTCATGTGAGAGTAAGAATAGGCATTTTACATTTGGAGCTCATTTTCAGAGGGATTTTTTTGCTGTCTTAGGCACAGTACTACTTAGGCACTTAGGCACAGTTTCCAAAATTCCAGCACTGAGAATGTTGCTCAAACGTGCCTTGACCTAGAACTTCTCGTGGGAGCCAAAAAGGGCAATCTGCCTCGCTGGCAAAATTGCTCAGTTTGCTCTAAATTGTGTTTTTTGTGTTGCATTCGAATTAAACCTATGTGCAAAGGAGAAAACCATTTCAGGCTCACCATGGCTATGCTGGAGGGATGATGCAGCGTGTTTGTCATCAGCTCACTTTGAGGCGTTCTGTTTGGAGGAAACTCCTGCACCAAGGAAAGAATCAGTGGACAACACCCACACCCACTTGTACGCAGCCACTTTGGTGCCTTTATATCCACTAACCTCCATTTCTATCTCAATTTCCTCCATGAAGCTTGAGAGATCGTCTTCTCCATTGGGCGGGCTCATTTTTTTAGCCGTATATATGGGCTGTGTGTGGTCCCAGGCTCCTGGAATCTCCTCACATTGTGTGACAGGATGATGATGATTGCATCTCTGGGTCCAAGAGTGTGAGAAACAGAAATGACAGCACAACTCAGCAATATGGGCACAATAATTGGTGGACAATAGGAATGGCAAAGGAACTTTGAGGGCCATTTGTAGGTGTGCTTTGATCACACTGCCATTGTTGTAGTATTGTGCCAAGTATTTGCAGAGTAATTTGCACATTCCACATGCACGGCCACTTTAAGTTCTCTACACATCCTGTATGAGTATGCGACTACGTTCTTGAATCTCCACATGTAGCAACACAGAGAAACTTAATATAAGATACCACATTCAACATTTAACCACGAGAACAACAACTTGTGCCAACCTATAAGTCATTTGGCGCCAGGCAACACAGAAAGAATGCTTGTTACAATTCATATTCAGGGTGTAAAAATTTAAAGAAGTAAAAAGAAAAGAAAGTTCCAGTGCAGCGCATATCTACCATCTATTATCTACTTAAGTTATCACAGGAACTTCTACAAGAAACTCTGTCAAAGCAGGGATTTGGGTTTCTTGAATTGGCTTCATTTTGCTTGTACCAGGAAATGGTCTTTGCATTTCTTTACTTTGCTTCCTCATTCAGATTCATTGAGATACAGCTAGTGTCCTATACACAATAAGTTTTTTTCCATTACTACAAACCTGATCTGGTATTTGTCTCTCCTTTTTAGGAAAGACAATGCAGGTGTCTGCTGAAGAGAACATCTCCATCTCAATGTGTTCAGTAACAGTCCACACTGCTGGCCTCTTCTCCATCAACTTCATTGTTACCGCTGCAAAATTCTCCACTCTTAATGTTTCTCTCCGTTCTTAATGTTGCTGAGGGAATTTCACTCTCGACCTCAGCTGATTGAGTATCCTTTTGGGTGGCTCCTTGCTTTAGAACTATCTGTGGCAAGCTCTCTTTGCGCTTCCCAGTGAAACCTTCTGCTACACCCACACCTTTGATACCCCTGAGCAGATTTCTTGACAGCTGTCGCTAATTACCTCAAGCTAAGCACTATCAAAATCCACCGTTTTGATTGGTTTGGTGTTGTCTGGCTGTGACTCAGTGAATGATAAGTTTCCGGCCATTGATTGGCTGACCTCTTGGAAGATTTGAGTGGGGCCTTTGCAGTTTAAAGTACTTCTTGCATGCTGACGTTAGTATTTACATTTCCATTGAGTGAGGCAAGACATGTTATCAAAGGCCAATTAACCCTCTTGACGCTTACTCTGGTAACTGCTTATCAACACCACTGTTGAGCCAGTCCTGGGACCTTAGATTTTCAACTACAATTAGGAAACAACCAGAAAATAAATGCAATATAGTGAAAGATTAAACTACAAAATATGAGATAAATCGGGGTTTTGTGAACAAACACATATGGGCAAAGATATAGGAAGATGCAATAGGTTTTCAGCCTCAAGTATCTTTCAGCCTCAAGTATCTATTTGTTTCTGAGCCATTGTTTTCAAAACAAAATACTTGGCGAAGTACATGAAAAAGCTCAATTAAAATACTGTGATTTAGGTTTTATACCAGAGTGGATCCTTGTTTTAAAATGAGAGAAGACAAGAGAAAACGAGATAGTGTGCCAATTAAGAGAGGCCCTCACAGGAATAATCATGTCAAGTTTCGCAACCATGTCATTGATGGTGAGTGTTACAGAGGGAGCCAAAACAGGACATAAAACATGGATAGAACAGACTTAAAAACATGTTTTCTCAACAATAGGAATTAGATCAGCCAGTGAATATTTTTTCATCTTCGGTTCAGATGAAATTTCTGTATTTTTTACGGTGGTTCTGATTGTGATTTCCATTCCCAATTTTTACCGCTAACTACTATGCCTCACAAGACTATCAAGATATATTACTGACTTATTAAGACAAGGAAGCAGCATTATGCTAAGAAAAACAACAAACACGCCAATATGTTCGCTAATTCCCATCTTGCGTATCCTTGCATATTTCTGCATGATAGTGATCACATCATTCTGAAACCAAAACGTTTAATACAAAGTTAAATACGAAGTCCATAGATACTCTACTTGAACATGTTAAGATTAAATCGATTAAATTGTGGAAATGGTCAAAGGGAATCTGTTGCAAGGAGTTCAGGTAGGAGCTGCCACAGGCAATGGAAGACAGGTGTGCTGGAGAGCAAAGTTAAGGTACTGAGCAAAACTGACAGGAGCTTAAGAAGACCCAACTTGTTAAGGCTGATAACCGTGATCATGCTATTCGGGCCTGCCTTAGGTTTCTTCCCATTGTTTTTCCTTGACATTGAAGCCAGGTGCTTGCTGATTAGAGAAATGTTAGGTCACTGTATGTAAATGTTTTAGTGTTTGAATGTTTCAGTGTTGAGGGGCTCTGCACTTAGCAACTTCCGGTTGTGATTTGGCACTAAACAAATAAAATGGAAGTCCAAAACTCCAAAGGACTTCCACTGCCTATTTGTACACATATAGACAGTGTTGATCGGCAACCAAGAGAGGGACTGTGCACTGCAAGAAGAAATCGGGATGGTAGAGAGATATGTTAAGGAGGTGTAGGACATGTTTGAGGACAGTGGTGAGATGTGTAGTCCAGTGACAGAGGAAAGGATGATTCACATCAAAGTACAGGTAAAATGTTTTGTCAGCGCATTTATTTAAAGGAGGCGTTGATCCCTTTATATTTCTGCTATACATTTTATCTTCAACTTAGAAGTTCACAAATATATTTAATAAGTGATTAAAAGGGATAAAAAAAACTACTAAAATCTTATTATCTTTTCTGTGCAACTGTAATCTGTTAAATATTAAATAAATTGTGTTAAGTCATACAAACTTTGCAAACACATAGATACATGAAGTTTCTCTTCAGAGGGTTTAGAGATACTTCCTTGTAGTCCATCACAATTATTTATATTAAAACATAAAACAAGATAATAAGTAAACTAGGCCTGGCTTAATGACACAGATATCTTGTATGTTACTCTTAGAAAATACAACCATCTATGGGAGTGGATATACAGTATGTGTCAGGCCATAAGGTGTTTTTGGGTACAAGTAAGTAGATAAGGCAGGAAGTACGCTGCAGTGCCGTCGTCAGGTAGTAACTCAAGAAAGTCAGCTGGATTCATCTCCATGGCAACTACTACTAGGGTCTCTGTTGGAATGGAGAACAAGTCTAAACCACTCAACTTAATTTATTGTAGAACAACTGAAAACTGATGTGTAAAAACAGTCTACGCTGAATACTTTGTTGAACAGTAGGATGATTTCCCAGAAATATGTTTCAAATCACAACAATCAAAGCACAACTTGCACTATTTCCAGTGTGCGTTTACCTTTGAGGGCAGCCAACACTATGCTGTTATCTGGTGCTCTTGACCTCTTTAAAAGTTCTGGGAGCAGCTTCTGCCACCATAATGCCTGAAAAACATGACACTAAAACATGAAAAAGTGAAGCAAGGCTAAGGACATGATCTACAGCATTTTAACAACAGGAAACACAAAGCGGGACTAACAGAACAGACAATCTAACAAAACAGGGAAAGCTGCTCTTTACAATATTGTCTGTCTAGCTTATACGCATCTCATAATTATCTAGAACATTGAAATATACTTTTACTGTTAAGGGCCAATACTTTAACCTTGCATTCATCTTGTAGGTGGTGGTTGGCATAAGCTATGATTGCTTGAGGGCACTGGTCCAAGAGCTTTTCAATACTCCTCTCATACTTCCCACTTCTGGTGGCACAGAGGAGGTGAAGACTGAGGCCCCATAAGGTTTCCTCTGGGAGGCGCTCCAACAATGGAATGACTGAGCCCACAGACAGAGATGGACCACATAGAAGAGACTGGAAAGACACAATGGTAATGGGCCATTCATCCTACGCAGATAGTCCGTACCGAGATGCTGGAGATGTTAATTTTGGTGAAAGTGGATTACCTGAAGTTTGAGTAGCCACCCCTGGTGTTCAGGATTGATAGTATGAACTGGAGTGAGAATAGCGAGCCATGGGTAGAGGGTGCCGTAATGAAAGCACGAGTTTATCTGAATTGGACAATAATTAGGAGAAACATGGAATATAAATCACGTTTTGATGGAAACATCGATTGAAATGAAGATGCAGGTTCCCAGTATGGTGAGATTGTACCAGGTCGTTGGGGCTTTTCAAAGTTTTGTGGCTCAGAGACGCACAAGGCAGATCATGTGTATTGCTGACAACTGTGCGGGCTAGTCGGTCTACGTAGACAAAAGACAGACGAAAGAGAAGTTCCTGGATAACAGCATCCCTTGATGTAGACATCAGCACTGCCTCCCAGAAATCAACAAGCAGGCACTCCTTGCACCCCAGCTCCTGAAACATGTGCCACACCCCCCCCAATATGTTGATATACAGATTTCTAACAAAAGGACTACAAATATGTTGACTGTTTTACTGCAACACCTACATCTAATAATCATTTTCAGTTATTTTTACACTCACAAGCAATCATTGACTGAGCTGTGAATAAGCCTTATACTGCCACGTAAACAAAGAAAGAAGGAGGAGGAAACAAGGAGAAGGAGAGACACAGGGGGAAAGACCACATTTCATTAAACAGGTTGTCTCACATTCCTTAAATTCAAACTGGTACAGACATACAAAGACATGCACACACACAGCCGTCCTATTGTTCAGAGTATTGCCTGGATCACATTAAGGAAGTAATGTAAAACTTAGGTCCAATGATTCCACTCACACGTACAGACACCGTACTCATTCACACACCTTAAACATGTCATCAGCCTGTTCCAGTTGAACTTTGTTGTTCTCATGCAGTGCCACCATGGCTGCCACCAGAAGTCCTGGGTGGGAGTGTGCCATGTGACGGGCCAGGGGTGTGGGATACATGCTGTGTGCACACTGAATTCCACTACCAGCATGCAGCAGCAGTCTCGACTCCTCAATGAAGCCGTACACCAACAGCATCTATGTATGTGAAGAACAGTCACAAGAAGAAGGGTGAATTCATATAATAGCTCCCTTTGCATTGAAAAATGATGACTACTTGAGAAAAATTAACATTAATCGCATAAAAGCAGGAAGAGATGTCAAAGTATGAATAAACCTCTGAGTGTCTGTCCATCAGCTGTGTATACTGCAGCACATTGTCCAAACGCAGAGCCATGGCTGCCATGATGATTGTCAGTGGAACTGAGACACCAGCACTATCCTCCACATGTTGCAGTCTTTGCAACATCAGGGCTGGGCTGGCGTGCACCATGACTGGACTGACACATATGCTGACAAGCTCTGAGGGTTCAGATTGGCTGAAAATGCTGACAATGTCATCAGCTACTTCCTGTAGGCAGCACAATGACATTGTAATGCTCTCAACATGTGTGGTGGATGAAGTATTCAATCAAATGAATAAAAACACAATATACATAAATCATTACTGAGGACGCACATATAAAACTCAGTTTTTGAGGTGCTTCTTTTTTCTTCTGATATACTGTATTGATTTATTACAAATGCCTTTTTTTGCATAATATATGACTCCTTGTGGAACCATGCTAAAACAATGAAACATCTCTAAAAGCTCCTCTTATGGAACTTCAGCATGCATTTCCTTGTCTAAATATTGATAGTTCACCTACAATCTGTGAGAAAGACATGATAGTGACTACTTGTACCTGATGGAGGCTGTCCTCTGTATCTTCTAACAAGCAATGCTTCAAGTAAAACAGAAAGCCTGGACCATAGGAATGAGGACCGCTGGGCAGAGGTCGGTTCCTAGTGATAATATCCATTACCGACAAACCAGACATTCTATAGTATGGCAGAGCGAGGTGGCAGTCCTTCTGGCTGCCCCTGCAAAGTGAATTAGGAGAAAAACAAGTGATTAAAAAGTAATGCGTATAATTCAAAACCATTCCAATGATATTTTTCGTAGAAAAATCTACTTCAATCATCACTGTTCTGGAAGGACAGGAATGTTAAACACATAAATGGAGAGGATGATAAAGCTGCACATGAAATGAAATTGAAAATTACTAATTTTAAATACAGACATTCAGTCAAAAATAATGGGTATGTAAAAAATGTGTACATAAATTGATGTGAATAAACAGTGTCAAGCAAATGCCGCCATTAACAAATATCTCACCTAAAGAGTGAGATTAAATCTAGGCCTCAAAGACGGTCAACACTTTTTCTTCAAACTGCAACATCTGTCATTTCCAGAAAAGTCATGAACGGTGCCACAATTTCATCCCTTTGCAATGTCAATGCTGGGGAACATGAGTATTTCTACAAATGTTTTTCTAATTTTACTTCCAATTTGTAATCTCGCAAGTTCATCTTTATCTGTAAGAGGTGTTCATAAAACATCAAAACACTGGATTTGACTATGTACCTGCTGAAACAATCTCCAAGTTGGGCACAGTTCTCTCTGAAGGCCTCCTCTAGTTGCTGTTTATCAATTTGTCCATCTGTCCATCTGTCCACCCATCTGTCAGTGTACTCTGACACTGCATATCTTGCTGCGTTGTTCTGACTCTGCTCTGCTGCAGACTGAAGTAAAGCTACTCGAAGGAGGAGGTGAGCTTCACTAAGCAGGTGACGACTGCTCTGTGCATGTGGGTCTGTCCCTGCGTAGCTTTGGCTGTATTCAACCTGACACACACACACACACACACACACACACACACACAACCTTTTTCAAAATCAGAGTCCATTATTCCAGGCGAAAAAGACACTCTACATAAATCAGAGCCTGCTGTTGGGAAAACGGACAAAAGTGTCGGTTACCATTTCTTTGTACAGGCTGATGGGTGAGACCATGTCCACGATATAGAGGTTCCATCCATGTCCTGCATTGCTTACGTCTTTGGTGAGAGAGCCTGTCCACTTCCTACTCCTGTAGTTGCACAGAGGTTCAAGTAAACGTCATACAGATTCTGGTTGAATCCCACCATTGATTCAGGCATGGAGTTATAATCAAGATCTGTTAAAGGAATTTTTATAGTTTGACATGTCAGGTATCAGTTGTATTACTATGTCTCTGCTGATTATATGTGATGACTTAACACACACACAACTCTAGTAACAATGGTTAGCAAGGTGTCTGATTTGTTATTTCCTGCAAGACTCTTCATGCGTGAGAAGCTTTTAACATTTCTGTGGTAGAAAGGAAGTCAGGGGTGTACAGGTGGGTATGACCTGCACAGAGAGTATGATGTGAATGTTTGTGTTTACGTACTTAGTTATCTTTTAAAGCCTGATGTGATTAGTTACTCGGCACGGTCACACAGTTAGCCAGGTAATGATTGCAGGGACTGGGTCAATACATGGGGAAGTGATTATCACTATCAGACCAAGCTGCTGATTGAAAATGATGGACCATATATGTATATCTATTTCTGTAGTCACAGAATTTTTTCTCTTTGCTTTTGCTAACCTTGCATATGTTTGTATTGCCCATAAAAAACATCACAAGACTTTTAGCAGACTGGATTTGCTTCTTAAACTTAGGAGTGTAGAATTGTCCATCCTCCTTTGAGGAGACGATTTGAGCTTTGAAATTCTCCCCTGACACTAATTAAAATGGACATATCAACATGGCATAAAAGACTTTACTTGTGTTTACTAGTGTTGTAGCTGAAAATTCAACCCTAGCAGTCAAATTATCTGTAAAAATTAAACATAATCAAATATCACATCAAAAAGTTTTCAGGTATTTTAAACCAATGTTTGAAGTCTGTGTATGGTAAATGAAGTTGAAGGTGCACCTAGCTACATTAGATCATACAGATGACAACACATTTTCGGGGAAAAAAAAACAAGCTATCAAAGGAATCTCAGAGACAAGTCGTCCATGGAGGGACAGACCCGACAAAGCCCGGGAGATAAAAGTCCCAAAACTATAGCTCAAACAATCATACTCACACACCACTGTCGTTAATGCCAGAGTACTTCAGTCATGTACAAAATAAACTGACAGAATACTTCTGTGAATGTGAGATTAAAGCTGATGCTTTTTTCAGAAGTATCCAGAGAAGTATCTGTTGCTTATTCATTGTCAGTTAGTGTCTCAACTAAAAGAGTCGAGTATTTCATTATATCTTGGAATGTCTAATTGCATTCAGGCACTGTATGTTTCCATCTATGTATATGATCTCTCTATATACAGGGCAGACGTTGTATTTCTCTAAATGTCATGTTGAATTTCAGTTCATCTCAGTATTGTGATCATACTAGTGGTGCAGCTTGGACTGGAAGTGGCAACTGGGAGGTTTTATTGAGGAGGGACCTCTTACAGAAAGGGACGTGATAGAAAGCTCTCCAGAGCTGGCGTGGATGTGGGGTTGATTCCCACAGCAAGGAAAAGACCAGTCAGATGCTCTTTCAACTCGCTAAAATCACAACACACAAGTTTGAGTAATATGTGTCTCATGCAATCAACTTACTAAGTCATCAAATGGCGTTTTGAATATGTATCTCAAATCATTTGTGACGTTGGCATATTATCACCACTGCATTTATCAAACATTGTTTCTCGGCTATGTCTTGCAAGTGTGTGTGACGTACAAGCTCCTGCTTGGTTTCCTGCGCTCAGGTTCATCTGGTGCATCCAGGTCTGCAGTAGAAAGCAGAACGACATGGCAACCATGGACACTAATTGAGCTGAGACCGATGAACAGTTGCATCCTGAGAGCGCACACCTCCATGCTGGAGGGCGGACAGGCCTTTAAACACACACACAGACAGTACATAGGACGTGTGTAGATGAAAGTCTGTATAACATAGCATGGCACAGTTGAAAGAGCACAGCAACGTGGATGTACATTACAAAGAGAACTTGGAATTTGTCAAGACACCTCCAGGAAGCTGCCAATTAAAATTTTTGGAAAGCTTTAGCAGAAACTTGCAAATTGTTGTAGCATCACTTTATGACAAGGACTTTTAAATATCATCTGAGAATATCATCTAGTAAATATAATCTGAGATAGATGTAAAAAAAAAAAAATACTGTACAATAAAAAATGTTGTCCCTCACCCCTCCTGGGGTGGTTTTCACCTCAAGCTCGGGTCCTCTACCAGAGGCCTGGGAGTTTGAGGGTTTTGCGCAGGATCTTAGCTGTCCCTAGGACTGCGCTCTTCTGTACAGAAGTGTCGGATGTTGTTCCTGGGATCTGCTGGAGCCACTCTCCCAGTTTGGGGGTCACTGCTCCGAGTGCTCCTACAACCACGGGGACTACGCTAGCCTTTACCTTCCACATTCTCTCCAGCTGCTCTTTCAACCCTTGGTATTTGTTAATCTTTTCTAGTTCCTTCTTTCTGATGTTGGCATCTGCTGGTATTGCCACATCTACCACCACCGCTTTCTTGTGCTCTTTGTCCACCACCACAATGTCCGGTTGGTTAGCCAGGACCTGTTTGTCAGTCTGGATGCTGAAGTCCCACAGTACCTTGGCCCTGTTGTTCTCTACCACCTTCTGTGGTATGGCCCATCGAGACTTGGGTACTTCCAGTCCATACTGGGTACAGATGTTTCTGTACACTATCCCACCCACTTGGTTGTGCCTCTGTTTTTGCTCTGTTTGTGCTTTGCCAGCTGGCATCTTACACCCTGCCACTATGTGC
>OMPJ01016062.1:20602-34725 GCA_900312935.1 Carapus acus | reverse complement strand
TCCCCATCAGGAGCAAGACCTGAACTATTTCAACTGATGTATGTACAAATGTAACATGAATGTTCTCCGCTGTCCTGGCTGCTGTGTGAATGTGTGTGCTTTGGCAGATTACAGAGAGGGAATATTATCTCTCATGGGGCCTTATTTTTTATGAAATCAAGCCTCTTCCTTGTTGTTTCCTCCTGGGGCATAAAACGTGTTGAAAACCCTGACCTAAGCACACTGCCTCATTCATGCCCAGCTTTCTATACATACCTCTGCCAGAATATTGTGGGACAAAGTGTGTGTGTGCGTGTGTATGTGTGTGAATGTACACCAGTCAGAATGCAAGCCAGTACCTAATAAGTTATTGAAAAAGATATGCTCATACCAGAAAAGTGGTATGAATGCTTGAACAAATGTTAATTTGTTTATAATAAATGCTAACCTTGTAAGAAAGTAGTCGCTGATTTTTAAGCAGTTCTGAAGGTTTTTTTAAAGCTTTTTAGAGGTTGTCTTCTCTATGAGTAGAGCGATTTTTTTGTCCCACCTGCAGCGATATTCGTTTCCTCAATTAACTCTTACGGGAAGACATCACAAGCTTGAACGGGTTAAGCAAAATATGCCCCTCGTCTCAGTATGATATCTCTGGAATGCTGCAATGAATCTGAATGCAGGCGCAGTACCTGGGAAAGCTCCAACAACATGGATTCAACCACATCCCACACATTCTGTGCCAACAGTCCACAACTGCAGTATTTATTCTCTTTTTCTCCAGGAGTAGAGACAAAGCAGATGGCATCACTGATTGGAGTAGGTCCTTTATTCAGGGGATCAGTATATATCAATGTATTTTTCATAGGAACATTGGGAGATTTTCAGACCTCAGCATGCTTCAAACAAGGTCACATAATATGGAATCCAATCAGACCGGAAAAATAATCGTTTCACACCTGCCTTCTCAGTGAAGGGAGTAAACGGGAATTCTAGGTCCTCCGTCCCTCCTTGTAAACTGAGATAACAGCACTCACAGTTAGACCTCTGATACCCATGAGCACCTGGCCACTTGTTTTGCAGACTCAAAAACACTTGCAGTGCAATCTCCAGACCAATTCATAGGCACTGCATTTGAAGCATGCAGAGGCCATGACAACACAAATGACCTCCTACACCACAAGGCTACTAATCCATCACTTAGACTAAGACTCCTTTTTAAAATCTAACAAAGTCAGTAGGGAAATGTGCATTGCTGCTCTTGTTTTGTGTGAAGCAGTTTGCCCTTAGCAGAGACATGAGCAAAGATGAAGCACCACACTGTCTGTCATCTTCTCCCTGGCTGCTCCAGACGCTGCCAGTGAGAGAAACAAAGCCAACTTGCTTTGTTGAGCAAAGATCTGCAGCTAGAATGTTGCTGCAAAGATTGTAAAGCTTTGCAACCAAGTACAGTCAGGAAAGAAAGAACTGAAAAGAGACACAGTAATCAACATGAGAAAAAAGACACAGGGAGCAGAAAAAACTACTGACATATTATAAAACAATTATTAACAAAAATGTATAAAACTTTCAAAAGATTTGAAAGTGTATAAAATGTACACTTCTGTGTCACCGCTGACAAGGTGCCATTAAGCACAAAGAAAGAGATCATAATAGAAGATGAGATGAGAATAATGTGTTACACACTACATGGTTTGTTGGGTCTGATGTGTACCTGTGTGCGTGTGTGTATGTTCATTATGGTGCAACAACATTTCAGAAACCATTGGCATCAATAGTCCTTCTAAAGTGGCTTGCCGGCGGCATATTGGAGGAAGGAGCAATGCAGTTATGTGTGTCTTCTATGTGTATTTTCTTCAATTCTTTCAACCCTCAAAATGTCACTTGATCTGAGGAGGAGAGCAGGAGATGCTGACGCTCCTGCAAAAGAGGCAGAATGTGTGTGAGAGGCCGTCCCACTTAAGGGGTTTGAAATTGGAGCAGATGAGCACATACCTCAGGGAGAAACTCAGGACCAGCTCTCTAACCCGCTGTGGACAGAAACAAATCAAAGACACCAAAATGAGCGCAGCGTCCTTTAATTCACTACCTGACAGAGATTTACAGTGAATTTATGATCTTAACACCTAAGAGAGACATATGCTACTAAACGTCATGTTATTGGAACCTTCAACACAGCATTGGGAAGAAATATTGCATCCTTCGCAGGTATTAGTGGCCCACGGGCATGCACCCTAACTGACTAATCAGAGATACTGAGGAGGCAACCATTTCTTTTTTTGATGCAAACAAACAAATAAACAAAAACAAACCAAGCAGTGAAACCAAGTAGCAGACAATAAGGATGGTAAGCATGGTGAAGAATGTATTGAGCTTCATGACTGCTGGGAGAGAAAACAATGTGGATCAGATAAAGCTTGTGTCAAATGATGAGCTTTGAGGCAAAGTTTGAAGGTGGGAGAGAGAATCTCTGTTATGGATGTCTGGGGGCAGTGAATTCCAAAGTCAGGGGGCAGAGCGGGTGAAGGCTGTGGACCTCACAGAGGTCAGATGGGGAGATGTAACAACAGAACACGATGGGAGATGATGTGAATGTACACATTTGACCACAACTGCTTTGTGCTCAATTGTGTCTGTTTGGACTTTTGCATGTTGCTTATCCAAAAAAACATACTGAACACTGTGCTGAACACAGACTTTGGTTCGATGTTGATATCATGAATTATGTACACCCCTCCAACTAAATATACATTGTTAGGTTCTCCAATCAAACTGACAACAACACATATGTACTGTTTTCAATTTCAACTTTGTACTCTGCAGGAAATAACTGTGTGCACATCGCTAAAATTTAAGCATTTTAATGCTTCTGCCACCCTGAACCTGGCAGTTTGATTAGACACCTGGGTAAAGACAAAACATTTGCTCAGAGGTGGGAAACAAAAGAAGAATGAGCCTCCACCGTAACATCACTCTGAGGAGTCGTCAGCATGATGTTAAACAATAGGTGTTAGTCAGATAGGTTACTTGAGACTGCACCTGCTTAGTGTGTGCTCATTTTGCTTAGTTTAGAGGACGAGTTCAGACGGTCAGTACCTCTCTGATGGTGAGAGCGTTCTTTTGGGTCGTCAGGCGGAGTAGCTCGGGGGAGCAGAGGCCCGTGGAAACCGAGTCAGTGTGTTGGAGTACGGTGAGCTACAGTATACATACACCTTCCGTAAACACACGTTCATACACGATGTGCACTGTGTGAATCTAAAATGAAGTCTACCCCACCACCGATCCACTGCACTCCTCTATCCCTGCACCGATTCGCATGCACGCCAAGACCACGGATGTTACCACTCGTACCTGAAAACAGTGAGGCTTCCGTGGATATCGTACACACGCTGACCATGATTACCTGTGTTACCCATGCTGTAAAATAAGAGCCAGGGAAGAGGTCAGGCAAAAGAGGCAGACCGAACAGAGTAAGGATCGTCCAGGACAGATAGGCAGTGAAGAGAATAGGGATGAAACGAGAGAGGAATTGGCATGGATGAGAGAGGAATTGGCACGGATGTCTGAGAGGAAATGAGGAGGATAAGAAGTGAAGTCTATCATCACTTGAAGATAGAGGAAGATGGAAACCATGAGTGCATGCTTGAGGAGAAGACGTCAGTGTGAGACAAGCCATGAGTAAGACACCGAGATCGCAGCAACAGAGTGCATCATTTCATGTGAGACAGGGCGCATCATCTCATGGCCATCCATCCATTAAAAGAGAGAATCAGGGAGGAGAAGAACTGATTCATTTGGCAAGAATAATACAAATTAAGAAAGAACGAGGGAACAATTAAGGAATATGGCTTGACATTCACAGTTGTACATGTGTTTGTGTGTGTAAATGTGTGCGTGTGCATACTCACTCATCAAAGATGTCCTCTGTGTCCATCCTTCTGTAATATTTTGCCAGTTTGATGGAGAAGATGATGCTGGGAATCAAAAGCACAGCGCAACATCCCAGCCCAAACCAGAACATATTCTACACAGGGACACGCACAAGGACAAACACATGTGAGTAGAATTATTCTGTGTGTGCCAGGACACCGTCTTACAGTTATTGCTGCTACATGTTGCCTCCTCGCAAACATGTATACTTTTTTGCTATTACAACGTCATTTCTATGTCACACATGCATCCACAAGCAGAGATGACATACACACACACACACACACACACAGACACAAAGCACACACACATGAACAAATACACACAAGTATGTGGGCATGCTTTTCTTCATCTGAGCTCAGGGATATACCAACTTCATGCCTGTTTGCATTCCTGATCTTAATAACAAACCTGATAACAGGTTTCAGATTTCACCCACCGTGACATGGGTGCACATACAGGCATGCATGCATGCATACACGTATGTACGGTAAAAGCATGCATGTGCCCACACACACACAAACGTACGCGTGCCCATTTTATAAATAGCATAAAATGTTTGAAAACACATCATAAAATGCTCGGCATATATGTACAAAGCACAGTTGTATGGTTGCAGGCCGCAGCTTGTTTGAGCAGTCGTTAAACTTGCCTGTGATATAAAGTTGATACACAGACATAAAACTGTGTAACCCCCTAAAGGTCCAGGTTGAAAACAGGGAACATAGTATGTGTGTATGCGAGACTCCCACCCTCCCTCAAAACACACACTATGCCATCTCAGTGTGTGACTGTGTGGGAGGAGTGTGTGCAGCGGGAGAACATGCTGTTCTCTCGCTGCACCGTCCTCCTCAACTCCCAAAAGCAAAAGGTCCCTCAAAGGAACCTTTATGTTTCCAGCTCTCATACACACACCGCATTTGCATTGTATAGAGCTGGAAAAGAGCATCCAGTGCGGCATCCTGCCAGTAACATTTCAAGCGCACACAGACACACACACACACACACGGACACAAAAACGCGTGCGCGCACACTTCATGCGCACACACATACACACAAGTATGAGGGCATGCTTACATGGGCATACATGAAGTGTTCTTATTGCTTACCACTGAATCTACTATGAAGCTGCATGCTACTATCTCCATGCTGTCAACCAGGTTAGTGATGGGTTTACACTGAGCCACCTCTGTACTTAACTGTAAGACACCACACACAAGCACATACACAGAGATAAGCATACATATATCAGAAACACACACTACCTCCCCCGCACCCCTTACAATCGCTAATACAGTGCTTATCTGAGTACTTCCACATTGGTGCATTGGTCTATTGGTCCACAATGATGTCACTCTATTGAACTTCTTTTTTTAACATTGTGTTTTCATTGTACGTGTGTATTGTGTATTTTCGGTACATAGAGCAAATTACTGTTGGAATATCTCAAAATCCTTGCTATGGAGATATTTTTCTTGTGTCTTTTTCTCACTTTGAGCTGCTGTGATTATGAAAATTCTCGGTGTGGGAATTAATAGGAACCTATTTCATCTTTTTATATTTAGCAGAGGCACTTAACAATTTAAAAATATAAATTTCTCACATAGATTTAATTCTAAACATTCTGAGTCCACCAGACCCTGAATGACACCATTTGGTAATGTGTACAAGGAAGTAAAAGTGTACTCACAGATGCTTCAATCCAGTCTGTGTACTGTGTGAAGTAACTCACTAAGTTATCCATGTAAGCCTTTGTTTCCTACACAGCAAAGAACACAAAGACACACAGACACAAGTAGAAGGTATGTGAGCAAGGCGCATACAAAACTACCGGTCAGTGAGGTCACGGGACATGATACGTAAATGGTAGATATGATTTGACAATTTAAACATTGCGATGCAAATCAACATGATGGGTCACGATGACTAAGAAACTGATCAGTCAAAAAAGTATCTACTTCTAGAATTAGCATAGTACTATTTGTTGTGTCTATGCATGTTAAACATGAGGATGTAGAATATCGAATCTACATTCAAGATCACTCAGATTCAGTGAGGCTTTTTTTTTTTTGCTTAACTTTGCAAATGAATCGCTGCATTATTTGCAGGGTGAAATTTTTATTATAATTGCTCTTTCAAATGCTCACTTGTTTAACAACTAAGATTTGGGTGTGAAAAGTGTGGGTATAAACAAACTCTTCCTCTCTGTGTTCCTAACTTGCGGACTAGGGGACTTCATGTTGTGGTAATACTGGTAATAGTGGAACTGTGGAGAAATCAAAGCCCTATTCTAAAAATAACCAATGAGACCATTATGATCTCATAAAATGTAATAATATCAGGCTGAGCATCTTGCACCTGCTTGACCACATTGGAGACATTAGAGTTGATGCGTTGCTCCATTGCAGTCATGGTGGTCTGGCTACTGGCAATTAGTTCCTGAAACACATGAGGAGATTCATTTATTACGCGGAGTAACATTAACATGCCACTGCGGTTGAATGTTTGTGCTCAGTGTGTTTCCTTACATAGAGCCTCACTTCCTTCAGTTGTTTGCTCTTCTTTGTCAGGTTGTCCTGCATTAAAGAAACCACAATCACATATCGATGCTAAACAAGATATCAGTCAATGAAACACAGTGTTTATCAGAGTGATAAACTCTGCAAAACTGTAGATGGTAACCAGCCTAATCCACATTTCAGTATGAAATGGAGTCAACTAAATCAGAATCAGAATCAGAGAAAAACAGCACTCTGTCATTGTGGCGTTTGGCTCCCACATTGTTAACAAATCTTGTAGCTATGCTAACAGGGAAACAACTATTTTGAAGTTGACACTTCTTAACATGTCTTTTTAGAATAATGTATTCTGTTAGTTTTCCCAGATTTCTCTTGACGTGTGGCACACACACAAATGCCATCTTTATTAAGCTGAACAGAGAAGCCACGTGATTTACCACAAATGTGCTTTCTGCATACGTTTTCAAAAGAGTGAGTGTCTGTGTGTATATTTGGGTGCACGTGTGAGTGAAAGAGAGACTTTACCACTGCTTGCAACATGGGAGACATTTGTTCCCTCTCAAACTGTCTGAATGTTCGGATGTGTGTGTTCAATTCACTCTGCAGCTCAGCGGGCACCACCTGAACAGAGAACATGATGGGGAAAGTGTCACTAGTGCGACACACTCATCTCAGTAATCTGTTAAGATATTTGATTGCGTCAAAGAAATAATGCAATAATCTGACAAATAGCGGTGAAAACAGTGCTGTAACTCACAGATGTGTTGGTTAAATTCTCCAGGTTTTTCACCACAGCGACGACATTCCTCACCATCTGGAGTCGGCTCTCTATCTGAAATGAGCATCCAAACACGGTGCAAGATTGTGATGACTAGTTCAGATATCAATTGATGTTGCTGGTTTGACAACATAAAAGAATGCTCTTCCTCTCTTTGAGGGATGGAGAAATTGGATGGGAAGAGAAAGAGGGAGCAAAAGGAGGAGGGAGAGAGAGAAATAGAGGCAAGAGAGGCAGAGGGAGAGGGAGAGAGAGATGGTAGGACAGAGGGAAATAGAGAGGGAGGGGTAAACAGAGACAGAGGAGTGATGGAGAGAGAGATTACCTGGTCCACATATGATGAGAAGTGGAACTCTTCCATGTCCTCTTTAGTGAGGCTCATCAGAGCATCTTTGGCCTCCGAATTCAATAACCCGAACTTTGGCAGCTCCACCTTCACGCCATCAAACACCTTGGCCAGATCTTTATTATACTGTCATACAACACACGCACACACACACGACATAAGCAAACAAATAAGTTGTCATTCATCTTTGAGAGGGGTAGTTTTGACAATTTGCTGTCAAAACCACAGATGATGTAATCTGATGCTTACCGTTGTCTTGAAGAAGACATTGACATGGAACATGGTCTCTAGCTGCAGGGCGTGATACAGGCCACTATTTTCATAGCAATCCCTGCGAGAAACATACACACGCAAACTCATACACATAGAGAATTTTTCGCAAGACCGAATGTTGTCGACTGGGGGTGGGGTTAGGGGTGGACACAGGTTGGGAAACACTGGATTAAGTACCTACCCACCTACCTATCTACCTTCCAAGATACAGCTGTGGCATAGTTAAGATTAGGTGAGGTTATGTCAAATTAGGTTGGGTTTAAATATCATACTTACCTATACATGCTGCCCAATGTCAAATCAATGTTTGGGTTCTGGAAGAGCATCCCAGGGAGGAAGTTCTTTTTGTTGGGATGAACCATGTATGGGGTGTCTATGATCTACACACACACACACACACACACACACACACACATTCATTTATGTATGCTCTTTAGTGCAGTGAAAATCCAGATAATCCAGACGACATTTTGAGAGAACAATTAAACTGTAGATTGCAGGATGTATGCGTGCGTTTGAATGTCTGTGTGTGTGTGCGTGTGTGTGTGTGTGTGTGAGAGTGAGTGAGTGAGTGAGTGAGTGTGTGTGTGTGTGTGTGTGTGTATGTCTGTGAAGGAAAATAGGAAAAAACTACCTTGAAAATCTGTCGGTTGGCTAGAGGTTCACACACCATCTTCTCCACGTTGCCGCCAACAACGAACAGCGCTGCCACGATAGCCATCAGCATCCAGGCAAAAATAAAACTGAAGCCGACCCCCCTGAGACAGGAAGGGACAAGAAGAGTGTGATGATTTGGCCAATAGCACTGAAACTTGTCAGACTCATTTTTCTTTTTTCAATGTATTGTTTGCCACCATCTCACTTGATTGATTTACAAAATTCATTAAAGAAGAATTTCTTGTAATATTTAAATCCAAGTGAAGTCAGTCAGTTTGAGGGTGTCTGTTGTATTGCTCGCTTACGCCATTAACAGGTTGCCACCGGTGTTTGACAGGCAACCACGGGTTGTGGGTGTGGCCTCCTTGCTGTAACCACAGGTGCCGCATAGTAGACCAAGAACATTGAAGGCCATGATCAGGACTACGATGCACAACACACCCACGCAGCCAATCCACCTGCAGGTGCAGATCAGCACACACACGAAATTGCATTACTGGTACAATGAAACTTCGCCTTCAAGTGTAAGTTGTATATTGCTGAAATTGGTTGCACTAGGAGTAGTTGGTCCATAAGAACTACACTGTGTTCTGAGCAATGAAAATACAGATACTGTACCATATATCTTTTATCTTAAACATACAGATGCATAAATCCACACCTGTAGAAGTCAATTTGATCTATCAGGGGGTAATATGACTCGAGGTCCTTCTGTCCTTGTGTGAGGAAAATTGTGAAATTGGTCAGGGCGCCCCTTATAGGAAACATCCCAGTGAAGTTGCGGATCCCCGTTCCTATTTTATCCAGCATGCTTTTCACTCCTAAAAACGCAGAGACACAGAGTGACAAAACACACCAAAAACTTAAATTTCTATTTTTATATCTTTTGAAGACAAGAAATGTTGTAGAGAACAGGTGATGGACAAGCAGGGAGAGAAAAGAGAGAAGTGAACTCACGGGGTAATGCTGAGGTTTGATCCAAAATGTAGCAGGGGAGAGGAGAGTGTGAAAACAAAATTTAACTCACACTCATTCCATCTATGATATAAAGTGAAACACCTAAATTTTGGATTTATATAAACCAAACTGACAAATCTATATAAACCACACAGACTCAAACACACACACACGCAATGTGAATACCTGCGACGGCACCTTTCGTCTGCTCTTCAATCAGTGCTGTTGAGTCATTGAGTGCAAAGTAACCCTGGAGGTATAAAAACAAAAGCAAGACAAAAAGGTGAATGCTTCGGAGGAGGGTGAGAGAAGAAGGAAGATAGAGAGAAAAAGATGGAGAGTTACCAACTACTGCACAAGGGAGTGGACCGGGAAGTGACCAACCTTCTGAATGATGGACATGAGGTCTTTTGTCAGCAGTGTCTCGATGATAGCAAAGGCACGAGTTTGATCCGGGAGCTGCAGATTGCGGATGAAGAATTTCCAATTTTTGAGTTAAACAGATAACAGCCAATACATGTATCTGTCAGAAGTCTTTTTTACCTCAGAAAAATCAACATTAAGCGTCTGCGTGGTCAGGCTGTCAATGAAGGGTTTGCAGAAGCTGCTGGTCTTGCCTTTGCAGAGTGGCCCATTCAAGGTGGTCATCAGCGGCTGGAATACCACCTTCAGATTAGCATCCAGCCGCCCCGCCCTGCCCTGGATAAACAGTATGGAGGTATCCATACTCTCCAGGGTCTCCTTAGTCTCTGACAAGACTAAAAACAGGGGGAATGATTTTGCTTCAATAGAATGTTGAAACAATGAAAACTCTAACACAGTCACAACCACAGAGCCACTGCAGAACCACAGAAAAAAATTAATAGACGACAAGATAATTTACAGCTCCCACTCCTGTTGAGGACATACAATCACAAACACTGCTAGCACCTGAAATTTACCTTTGAGGAGATCGTCAAATTTCCCTTCATATGCAAGAAAACAACACGAAATGAGGATGAATTAAAAATTGGGCATGATTTATGTATTGTAATGAGCAATTATCAACAGCGCAGCATTTAATGGCATAAATTAAAATCAAAACAACAATAAGCTGAACAACTTTAAGAGGTTTCATAACAAGCAATACCTTGATAGAGAAATGAGGAAAAAGAGATTAGGTAAGATCAGAGCTGTTGGGAGTAAATGTCATTCACGAGGGAACTATAAGGCTTTGTTACCCCTGCTCAAACGTAATGTGCTGTCCAGTGTAGGAAGAAGCTCTCTCTCCATCTTCGCCTCGACTCGACCACCAAGCAAAGGTCCTATGTCTGTCGGAAACGGCAGATATTCGACAAATATTCAACATCTGACTTCTGTCTTAAACCATTACCCCACTGAGATTGATGTTGAATGAAAGCTGCACGGAACTTTATGTGTAATATACAAATTTAGAGGGTGGGTCTGATCCTTCGACATGACCCTCACATATTAATAAATACATATTTTTCTTAAGATTTGAAGTTTATACTCAATGTTTAGACACATGCAAATATATCATACAGAAATGTTGATGCTCTACCTTGAAATTGTACTTGAATTTAATATTTTAGCGTTATCTTTTACGTTTGAGGGAATTGTGCAAATGACGGACGAACTAATTGAAAATAAAACACCACTTCTAGAAAGGAATGAAACATTTAATGACGGCACTCACTGTTCATATCGGACAGAATCTGGTTCTTGGCTGTGGTGTATTGCGCTGTCATGTATTCAATTTGCTGCGGAGGGAAAAGCACGCGGGTTACAACAGGTGGGGAGTCAGTTGCGCATGCGTAATACCGTGATCTCCCATCCCTCATACCGCCGGGGTGTTGTTGGCCAGCGTCTTCAGGTCTCTGAAATTGGTGTTGATGTACTTCCGAGTGGTCTTGATATTGGAAGTGACATTATGGTTCGCAGCATAGGCGATGAAAACACCCACTCTGAATAAAACACACACATACACACACGATTTATTGTGCACTGACCAATAATGACCAGCAGAGGGCAGAGCACCCACACTGGCTACAACGCTTTGAGCCTAGGGTTCAAAATAGAAACTTCGAACATCATGGTTGTGTACCGTCAAACACGGGCGGTGCCGGATGATGAAGGAAGCATTCCATCTAATTGGCATTCGTGAGTGACACAAAGCCGTCAGCAAGGCGCAAGGTTGTCATGGTTCGCCCAGCAAGGTCTTTCAGAACCAACACATCTAACGTTCTAACATGCATGACATGGTAACCAGGCTGTAGAAGCCTATAAACGGGCTGAAATACATGCAACGATTTGCATAATGAACTCATAATGCATATTGCATACATGTTAGGGATAGTTTTTAGGCTCTGTCACGGCATAATGAAGTGATTGTAAAAGCTCTTCACAAACACATGCACATTTGAACTATTGCAAACCATGCAAGTAGCCAACCTGCACATTGAAAACTGTCTTGCTCAAGGGCATTTCCGCACTTTTCTAGGAGGAGCTTGGATGACTGGTTTACCTCATGAACCATAAAGAGCCATGGGCCAGGGCTGTTGAAACCAAACACATGTCATTAAGAGATGTGTGGCGTGAGAGTGGTGGCAAAATTTGAGAAATTGTGCCAAGAACCAAATTTCTGGTGAGGAATGTCTTTTGTACGAACAAGAGAATATGAAGACGGACATGAAAAGTGAGACGGGGTGTCTCTTCAAATGCTGAATCAAAAAATGATAATGTGGTGTTGATAATGGACCATGTAAAACGGCAGTGCGTGTGCGCATGTGTGTATGTGTGCACCGATGCGTGCGCCTGTGTGTGTGTGTGTTTGTGTGTGTGTGTGTGTGCGCGCCCCTGAGTGTGAGAAAGCCCTCATTCAGACAGAGAGCCCTCTCACTGTTAGCCAAGTGGTTATTGGCTGACAGTGAGACAGCTCACTATCCTGCACAGTTAAGTACCGATTGTGTTTCCCAAACTGGGAATATGCAACTGCCTCCTGCTGCTGCTGCATGCATCGCATTGCCTATGCCTATGTGAAGTGTGTTTAGTGTATAATAAAGACATACATTTGTGTTACACATGTATAATGTGCCATGTATTTCTGTGGCTTGAGCACCGTCTCTCAGTGACTGTATTTATTTGTGCAGGAGCACAGCAAACTAGCATTGTGTGATCATCCGCTCCATCAAAATGACCTGGCACATACATGATGAAGATGGTGGTGGCGATGAGTGAAGCGGTGTAGAAACCCTTCAAGCAGTCTGCATTCTTCTTCTGTCTCTGGTGCATCTCCCCTCCGCAGTTTTCCGCGCACCGACACATGCAGAAACAAGTTCCCACCAATGGCGTGATGACGATGAAGACCAGGCCAAACACGGCACAGATGAGGAAGCCGGCCTCATAGTGCATCCACTGCCATTGTTAAACAAAACTAATTAGTGACAAGAGACTGACTGACACTGTCTCAGCCACCTCGTCATACACTTTCAGTGTCAGTCCCACACACAACGCACGCTGAATCATTCAGTCACTAGAGCTCTACAAGCTGTTCTGAGGTGGTTACCTGTAGCAGCAGGACAACGTTTTCTGGCTGTCACACCACAGCATTGTGCACAAATGCAGGAACAGGTGTACAGACAGGCCGAGGGAGGACACAGAAAGACACATAGTCACACATGTGCACATAAACAACAACAACAACAACATAAGGACATTGTGATTAGTGCAGAGATTAGGAGAGGGCAGATTTCCTACATCTAAAGAGGTAAGCGACAGTGAGAAAAACAATGCTGCTGCAGTTTAACACCCTCCAAAAGGATGAGAAGCACAGTTTCATTGTTGTTGTGTTACGAAAATTGTAATTTAACACAGAGACTTTCACATGTAAATGTTATCTTAACTGAGTACAAAGATTAAATGACAGTTTCGTTTGTCTGTTTATCTGGGGTCATAACTAAATGAGATGGAATTGCATGAACACTGGTAGTTTGTCTCACAGGAAAATGTTACATCTTGTCTTCTGTTTTAAAATCAGTGCTCTTGCTTTATGCTCTGCACATCAGGTGTAGAAATATCAACACAAAATTAACTTTTCAGCAGACAAAGTTTTAGACTGAGATAAATAATGTTGTGTGTGATATCAGAATTACCTTTCTCCAGTCTGCTAGCACTTTTTTGACACCCCCCATGTTCTGCTTAATGGCTTTCACAATCAGATCTAAAAATTGAATAAATAGAAAAAATGTCATCTGAATTAGTAAACATGTAGTAAACAGTTTCAAAAATTATAAAGTGAAAGAAGATCACTGCAACATAAATTGAATCTGGTGATTAATAAGCCCATAACATCAACATCAAAACTGAAACTGTTACACAGACATTTCAAAATAAAACCATTTCAAAGTTACAGAATTAAGTGGAGGAACTGCAAGTTTACATTCAGAAACAACATGACTGAAAAAATGCATGCCTGTTTATTCTCAAAATCATACATATTGTTGGTCAAGTGAAGTCAAGTCAATTCTATTTGTATAGCACAATATCATAGCAGAAGTTATCTCAGGGTGCTATCCAAGACAGAGACGGTGGAGCTCCTCAACATGTAAACACTCAAGGTCTATAAGATGAACACACAGAGACCCAACATGCACCCCATTAGCGATAGTGGCAGGAAAAAAATTAAATCAAA
>OMPJ01016062.1:0-20582 GCA_900312935.1 Carapus acus | reverse complement strand
AAAAAATTAAATTAAAGCAGTGGTTCTTAACCTTGATGGAGGTACTGAACCCCACCAGTGTCATATGCGCATTCACCGAACCCTTGTTTCAATGGCCAAGTGGGGCGTGTCATCATGCATCACATGAGTTGAACATGTGTCTTGACCTCTGCAAAACCCCAGAGACTGACTCACCGAACCCCTGGGGTTCTATCGAACACAGGCCAAGAACCAGTGCCTTAAAGGGAAGAAACCTCAGGCAGGCCAGGCTGCAGGTAGGCGGCCAACAGCCTTTGACCCGTTGGGTTGAAAGAGAGAGGGAGGGAGAGAGAGAGACACAGGTGTACGGAGGCACAGCATGCCGATCAGGAGCAGGACCCAGATGTTTAGGGGTCTGTCATCACTGGTCGTGTTCTAGCTGCCGTCTACGGTTTAATAAAGCACAAGAAAAAGACTATGGGGAAGAAGCCTAATTACAGTAGTTACGTGCATTTAGGAGACATGGATGCAAGTGAATGATGGTGGCTAGTGAGGCGGAGAGGAAAACGAAGAAGAGGAGGAGGAGAGAAAAGCTCAGTGCGTCGTCTGATTCTGGCTGCATAGTTTGAGCTTTATCGAAAAGGAAAGGTTTTAGCCCACTCTGAAAAGTAGTGAGGGTGTCCACCCCCCAGGCTGAAGCTGGAAGATGGTTCCACAGGACAGGAGCTTGATAGCTAAAGGCCTGCCCCCTCTTCTACTCTAGGAATCACCAGGAACCCTGTGTGGTCTCTTTTCTTAGTTCCTTTCATTATGAGTGCTGCAGCATTCTGAATCAGCTTGTTGCTACAGCCTGCTAATAAAAAGTTACAGTACCGTAATCCAGCCTGGAAGTAACAAACTGAACTACTTTTTCAGCATCCTTCAATGACAACATGTGCCTAACCATGGCAATATTCTGTAAGTGAAAGAAGGTGGTTCTTGACATTTTTTTAATGTGAGCTCTCAGTGACAAATCTTGGTTGAAGATAATACCTAGATTTTTTAGGGTGGTGCTGGAGGCCAGGGTAGAGCCTTTCAAAGTAGCAATATCATCACACAAGGAGTTTCTAAGGTGCTCTAGACCAACAAGATAGCTCCACTTGTCATCAATTATAGACAATCACTAAAAATTCCTTATCACTACTATTCAACATTCACCATTTAAATGTAAGTACAGTGATAAGGGCACACATATCTCTGAGCATATGTGCGTTTATATGGGCCACCTGACCCTAAGCTTGACTACATTGGAGTCACTCACATGGTTACTTGGTGGGGGAACACTCGGTTATCACACTACACACAGTATTGTAAGTTAATATATCATTATATGTATCATCATTGCATATCTTGGAGCAAATGCATTTGCATTGTTTAATTGCAATGGATAAAATAATCTATTTGGATATCATGGCAGAAACATTTTGACCACAAGTTGTGTAATATATAATTTACATATATTTCATGAATAACTTGTGGGAGAGAATTTTTCTTATTGAGTCTTATTTCCCATTACAATCACATCTAAAAAAAAAAAAAGAAAAACACTGGACACCTGAACACTCCAACACATTGTGAATGTCACTTAAAAGTAGAATGGTACAATACTGTATATTATTCATACCCCCCACTGCTAGATTAACAGGGACAAATCTGTTTTGTAATAAATTATGAATTGCGCGGTGATTCAACCAAATTCCATATACCTATGAGTTAACATGTTAAGTTTACTGGAAAAAAAAAGAAAGACTTTGGCAGAAGTCACACTGTCTACACGACTTTATGACCAGACCCCAAAAGTGAAAATGTCTTTATGTGGTTCTCTTGCTAGGTACATAGGCATCCATATGGGTAATCCTCTCAACATTATCTGCTTGCACAACAGGTGGGCTATCCTCTTTTTCCCTGCTATTCAGCCCTCCAATTGCTGTTTCTTAAGTTTTAAGTAAGAAAATATATAAAAATAATATAAATGCACTGCCGAATAGATCACACTGTATGGTACTACAACTGTTGGACGATGTATCAAAAACAGAGCAATAAACCCAGTCGTGCCTTTGCCACCTGCTACTGCTCCTCAGGCTGCTTACTGTGCATCAGCCACACACTGATGTTAAGCTCACACATCCTTAGTTTTGTAGCCCAATGTGAGAGTTGGTTATCATAAAATGTGCACATTGAGTAAACTGTTGGAGGGCAACAGCATTGATTCTGTAATGGCGTTTCATGGATATGATTCTGATTGACACAATAGTTGTGCAAAGTACACCATCTCATGTTGGTGGGAAGTTCCACATCGAGGTTTCAAGGGTTTGGTGAAGCATGGAAGACATGTTTTGCAGCATGCCTCCCACCACCTCTGAGTAGGCTGGCTTCCACTGAAAAAGTCCCTTGCATGCATGGAATGGCATTGTTATTAATTCTCAAACCCAGTTACCGTGCTTCTGCTTGGAGGAAAACTTACAACCTGAACTTTCTTGTGGTGATCATTTCATCACCACTTCTGCTTAACCTGTTTTTCATGCTACACAGTTCACCAAAAGCACAGTGCAACTCAAAATCCCAGCATCTCTGCGATACATAAGACAGAGACCCCATAACCCTCTTATGTAAATATAGTTTCACCCAATCCTCTGCTGTGACATGCACTGACAGATTAGTGGGACAGGGTGTGACACCTTACACAACCTGCAATTTAACACAATTTTCAATTATTATTGTTGCTTGAATTTAAGGGGAAAAAACATGGAAAATAGGTGTCATTATGCGATAACATCAACCCATTGCCATGGAAACACCAAGCCTGTTTCTGCACACCACGTGTTTGCCTCTGATTCAGCGTCTCTATCCATTCACTGTAACTGGTAAAAGGGAGCTGTAACTTGAAGCTAGTGGGTAAAGGCTAGAGTGTCCCATTGAACATAAAAAACTTCTCAGTCAAGGGTTAAAATGGTTAGAAAGGCTTTATATATATCTAAACCTGAAGCAAAGCAACCAAAAATATTAGACAAACCGTTGACAAGTAAATGCTTAAACATCTACAGCAGCTTTAGCTAGGACCCAGGTAAATCTACAACTTATCAACAAAGCTGCTGGGTTTGATAAGTTCTGAAGGTGACGGAGTCGGATGTAAACAAGGGCTGGAATGATCTTTTTAATGTAATACAATTGTATACATGTCAATATACTATAATACAATACATACATTAATTGACACGAAGCGATTGTCCAAGACCATGTTTCCATGATGCCCGATTAGATGTTTCAGATTATCAATGCTCAGCAACGACATTAATATGGGTTTCACACATAAATACAAAAGTGACATTTCAATACATAGCGTGGAGAATTTTTGCCGAAAAGATTTGTTTATGCTAGAAAATGTTTTCAAAAGTAAAATCATAAAGTGACCAATGTGACTACTTGACGAAGCTGAGTACAGAACAAAAGTAAAAAATGCAGTAGTGGTAGTGGTAATAACAACAATACAAATACCACTACCACTGGTACTTCTCCTACAACTAATAATAACAATGAAAATAATGACAATCCCTCCGCGCACTGGTCTGTCTCACCTCCTAAACATTTCTAAATTTACCTGAGCTGTGTATGTACTTTAAGAGTAGCAGAGAGCTTAAGGAGAGAGGAGACTGAAGTCAGATAATGTGGAAAGCATTTTTCTCACAAAGGAATTAGGAATTAGGATGGAAGCTGACATAACTATGCCAAGTAATGACATCGATTGACATCGAAGCCGCACATCGCACTATGACACCAAAACTTAGTGCAGGTTTCCCTCTCTCAGTTTTGGCGTATCCATGACTCTTCAACTTGTTTCAAAGCAAAGCATATTAATAAATTGACAAATTCAAAGTGCAATACAAATCAATTTCAGAATTTTCCATGTTAATGTAGACCATTTCTGCATTGACATCAACATCCTCTCACTGCTGTTGCTGATGAATAACTTTGTTTTTCTCTAATGTGTGTGCATGTGTGTGTGGGGCTGCTTAAGTTCTGTATGTATGTGTGTGTTGGTGTGTATGTTAGTGTGTGTATGTGTGTGTGTGTGTGTGTGGCCATGCCATCAACAGTGGAGGTAGTGAGTGATAATCCTTTAACTTGACCTTTGTGTGGGTGCATGAAGTGAGTGTGTGTGTGGGGGGGGAGGGATAATCAGCTGCCCACACACACTATGACCTGACTCCTCATCCTATGTGGAACATTCAGACTACCAGCAGAGAGATCAGGGAGTCAGGGTGAGGAAGAAAAAAACCAATGACCTCTCTCAGAGAGCACACACACACACACACACACACACACATACACATGCATTTTGATGTTTGCCTCCACACTGAACATGAAGAAATCTTATCAACTCATGTCTGTTGACCATTGTCGTATGTGTCTCTCCCCTGTCCTCTGTCAGTCCGCACGATCAGCTTGTTTTATCCAAGTGTATCAAACAAAGGTTTATGTTTGCCAAGAGTCCAGAGCCACTGGATACATATCAGATTCATGCCTTCATTACATTCATTCAGCGCAGTGTAGCACCTCTTGGGCAGCTGAGGAGGCTGTGACTGGCTGTGACTCGCTTAACAACTCTCTGCAGGTCAGGTGAAAGGATAAATGAAGTGCACAGAGTCAGCACAGGTCAGGGCTCATGCATTTCTGCCTCAGGTGTGAGCTGGAAACACTCTACACACATAACTCTCTCATCACCCCAAGGGAATCTGTTATTACAGCGCCAGGACCTTCATATCTACTACACTATGGTGCTGAGTCTCACCAAGTGACATACAGGGAGCACAGCCTCAGAGAACACACACTTCTTTGGATAATCACACACTTTTTCTTTCTTTTTTTTTTTTTTTTTTTACTAATGTGAATCTATTGTACACATGCTGTATGTATTTTGAGTTAACTATATCGTTCAATTCTAGTGAGTTAATAGAAAATAATTGCACTGGAGAGAAACACCTTGTGATAATAATAATAACTCCAGCTTTATTGTCATATGCACAATATGTAGAAACAAGTTTCCCTGCACAATGAGATTCTTACTTGCCGCCCTACACGTAGAGAACAACGTAGAGCGAACATGTCGCCTCGAGGGGCGCCATGCAGGTAGGCGCGTCGGCATTAGTGGTCTTGCCTAAGGACCCTTACTGGGTGTTCGCCCTGACTGGGATTCGAGCCCCTGTCTCAAACGTCACAGTCAGTGGACTTAACCACTGCACTATCCAGCTGATAGTAGCCATTACTTTGTATTATACAAAAACATTTGTATGTAAAGATATGCTGTAATCACACAAATTTCCAATATGCAGGAATGACTCGTAATTGACTATTTTCTCTCTACTTAAATGTTGGTAATGTTCTCCATGTTTCCTGAAATTTAAATGTTTATTAATTGTTTGCTAATAAAGTAAATCATTGCCCCATCGATCCCCCCTTTACAGAAACAGTGGGTCCTACTGCTTGGCATTGCAATGCCATACTGAAAACAGGATATATAATGTACATGATGATCCACAATGTCATTTATCTGTTGAAAGTTGGAGTTAAGACCCAATCTGGTCTAATAATGTAAACAATTTCTGTTTGAGGAGTTGTGGAAGATCTTTCAGAGACAATATCTAAAGCTGTGATGGTATTTTACCTGTAAAGCATATAGCTGCATTACATAGTATGTTAACTTGACAACACAGGCACAACAAACAATTGTTTGTGTGACTTAGATACAATATTAGCATTAGTATTAGTATATTAGGATTAGGATTTAAATATTATTTACACCTTCATATTCTCTTATTTACATCATTATCATAATGTCAAAGAGAAATGCTTAAATGATATCACTGATGCTGTCCAACAGGGAGAGTGAATTTGAGACTGAATCCAACACAAGTGACTCAAGTGACACAGACGAGAGAGATGCAATTCAAACTGACAAAGCAAATGAGACCATCACTGATATGCCAGTTAAGGACATTGAGCCAACCAAAACCACGCTGATCAGCTGACCACACTTCCAGCCGATCATTGTCTTCGATAATGGTTTTGCCAGCTGCAAAAGCATTTCAAAATGTTTTTGTGGGGCTGTTGACTTCTACACACTAGAGTACCTCTTGCACATACCTTCCAGCTTTGGAAGGTATGATGCAAGCTCGGACTGAAGACACAAATGAGTACAGCTTTTGAAAGAATGGATCATCATCAAACATCAACAAACTGAGAAGACTATGAACTAAAACATGGTGCTGAGGAGAATGTGTGGAGTCCAGAAGAACTGGGAGACACAACATTTTCCTCTCTCTGCTGACTACATCACATTCTGTCATCATCCTTTAATGTCAATATCCGTGACATCATCCGTGCCTTTTGACATCATGAGAGTGACACCACAGAGATGATGACAGCTCTAAGGAGGAGACAACAACCAGCAGGTGTGCGTCCACCACTAGATTGACTGTGATCAATGAAGTTCTTGAATCTTGACAGACGTGTGAACAGTGGATGCATTAAATTTTGACCAGGCTCAATCATGCAGTCGAAACATGCCCTACTTCTACCGAATACTTTGCCCAAAACATGGCCGCTACAGAGTTCTGTTTGAGCAGCGCTGACCCAGCAGAGCTCAGAAACGAGGGAGCTTCAGCTCTTATGTGAGATTCGTTGGCAGGTGTTGGCAACACTATCATCCGTCTCACTAGCCACCCTCTGGAAATTTTACCTCTCTCTGTGCTCTGTTGCCTCAGTGATGATGTCATCCTTGCGATTTGAACCCCATTAGTGTGAGCATGAAAATTGTTGAGGTGGCAGCAGACTGCGACTCACTTAAAAACCAGCTTAACGGGTCAGTTTCAGTGTGATACGATATCTGCAGGAGGTGAGTAATAGGAACTGCTTTTTGGACTGACATTGCCTACGGAAATTGGGCACTTAAATCACAATTAACCATTAGAAAACTGTGATTGCTTAAAATCTGAATTTGTGCTTTGATATTTACTGCCACAGTGCTTTGTAAGTAATCTGCACCACAAACAAACCCTTAGATGCCCTGTTGATTTGTTCTGACAGAATGAGAGTAAATGTATGTATTTGAAAAGACCAAAGAGTAAATTGTGAATTTCCCTCTGAGGATTAATAAAGTGTAACCTCTACTTCTTCTTCTATTTCTTCTTCCTCTTCCTCTTCTGCAGAAATTCTGTTATATTTTTGGACCATTGCTGCACTGTCAGAACTTTATTGCACAAACCAGCTAAAATGTGTTGTAAAGGAAATCTAAAAACCCGTAGATTTCAGCATCACAGACCTCCTTCAGTCACATCTCTGAGTTGTTTTCTGGTATTTTTTTCTATCTTAAGGTTTCTACAAACAAGATTACAGCTGAAACGATGATCAAACTAACAATGTAATGAACTAGTCACCAAGTGACCACCTGCTGACAACAAATACCAGTAAATTGTCACTGCTAACCATTCACTGTTATGATGTACACAGCAACATCAATCAAATGCAGTTTTTGACATACTATTTAATATTTAGAGCCATTTTATGTTTAATAAAATGGCTCTAAATATTAAATAGTATGTCAAAAACTGCATTCCTGAGGCCAGTTCCTCTTTACAGTTCATTCATCATCAGGACGTTGGCATGTGTTACTGCTATTGCTTTCATTCACTCACTGATGAACTTCTACATTGACTCATTTGAGAAGTTGCAGGTCAGGAGGTTGGTCATACGCACGCACTGGCACACACACACTCACACACACATACACTGATGTTTTCCAATGTCCTGCGACTCTCAGCTCTTTGACTGGCATCGATCAGTCAGAGGTTGAGTCACCTGTAAATGAGGTACTTTCACCTATAAGATTCTATTTCCTGTCTGAGATTTGTTGTCCTCAGCACACTCCCTACATGGCTCCACCTAACCTAAGTTAACCTGACCTGATCTAACCTAACCTAACCTAACCCAACCTAACCTAACCAAACCTGGAATCCATCTGATTGCTCAGATTTCTTGAAAACATCTGTGGCAGTGCGCCCTGCAATGGATAAATCGACAAAAAGACAATGACAACAAGCTCAACACATTCACTCCTGCAGACTGCAGACAAAACAAGTTATTCTATGGAGCAGAGTATTTGCTGATTGGTCATAAGTCATTTCTCAACAAATCTGTTGAGTAAATGACCACTTTCAGCCATACATAAGGGTGACATGTGTGTGTGCAGGAATGTGTGTGTGATACAGCCAACTGGTCTGTCTGTGTTCAAACTGGAAAGTCCCTGGCGGTGGCAGCATATGGTTGGGTGGATTAGGGTCTTACGTTGTGACTGAGAAAGCCTCCTCTAATCACTGATCTGCTAATTGATTACCCACCCAGCAGGCCAAACCCTGCGCACCAAAATGGAAGCAACTTAAAACCTTCAATCCTATTGCCGTGTGTCACCTTCCAACGTGACCACTCAAGAGTTGTAACACGGCATATGATAAACAAGGTCTATTTTCACTCTGTCTGTCCCCATGTTACCGAGGCATCTGTGTAGACAAGTGGCTCATTGGAGGTTATTGGACGTCGAGATATGGTGGCAGGAGAACAAAGTAAGGGGTTCACTGCATTGCTCAACAGCACTGCATCTGGCCCTGCCAGAGCATATCAGAATCAAAGGGGTCCCTCGTACCGATAAGAGCACAGATAAATAGTCAGTGAGAGATGTACGGTAACTAATCTAAGCATTTTTTCAAAAGTATTGCCTTTGAATTCCTAAAAAAAAGGTTGAGGTTTTTAAATAATTGTTAGTAAATGCAGTGACAAAAGCCTCAAAGCCCAGTATTCAAAGAAAATCTGTCAACAGAATCGTTAAGGCCATCTAACACAGAAAACAATCTCCACGGTGAAAACTCCAAATCATTTCAGCTGTGATTTTCTATGTTTATAGTCATGGCGCTGTTGTCAAGCAAACTGCCTCTCGTTGCTGGGATTGTTCAGGTCACATAAGCCACTGGAGGATAAGTCACCTTGGACGGGTAAATGCCTGTGTGAGTGCTTTTTTGGTATATGGTTTGTTGCAGGAGGATCACCATTGTCACCACAGAGACATCTTACACATACCCTCTCTGCCTGCTTTCGATCTCGTGCACTCAAGTGCCCCTGAATACAAAGCTGAATTACCAACTAAAACCGATTTGTAGCGTGTGAGGAGCGGCTGCCTGTTTGTGACACCAGGAGACTCTCCAAGCTGACACTTGCCACCACAACTGCACAAGTGAATGCAGGGAAAGATTCACAAAGTTTTGGGAAGGAAAGTCAAACAAGTCAACAAATGTGTGCAAACACACACATCTTTCTGGACCATGAGGCGCTTTGGACTTTGGTGTTTGATTAGGCACTGCTGGTCAGATGAGGGACACAGGCTTGCCACTGCTATTAATCATTATGCTGGAGTGAATCAAACTGGGGCTGAACTGGTGGATGAAAGTGTGAAAGTCTCACCGTCGGGAAAGGGGTTGGGTTGGATTCCGTAGAGAAACGCGTGGACCATGTGGGTGAGAAGTCCTATTGCTCCTGGTTCGTAGTAGGCGTGCGTGTCGTACACCGCCGCAGGGACGAACCCGAAGTCCAGCGGCTGAGCCTGCGGAGAGGGGCCGTGCCGGCGGGACGCGGGTCGGACCCCCATCGGGGATCCATCCATAGCTCTGGCGGGCGGCTGGCCGCCTGTGGCCCCCCAGCACATCAATAGCACCAGCCACGGAGTCCACAACATGTCGCGGGCAAATCGAGTCCAAAAGCTCCGTTTTGCAGAGGAAGACAGTGGAGAGAGGAGATAAGTAATCCCGTCAGACGCGCGGAGGGGAGCCGAGTGGGTGAGCGGATAAAGGGATGGGAGGATGGAGGGATGGAGGAGGAGGAGGAGGTACGGCGATGACGTCAGGTGGCGGTTGACGCCATCCCACCTTCATTGTTTGAGAAAGTTTGGTTCAGTTGTGTAGATGAGAGGTCAAGATAAGGGGTCCTCTCCGGGAATCCATGTGCAAACGCGCAATAATCGCCCGTTGTCTTGCTCCAGGGCACTTCGGCAATTCTCTATGAACAGCTAAGGAGCTCTACGACATCAGGAGACAGTGGCACCCCCTTTTACATCTCTGCTCTCTTAGCAGGTTTGGGACAGATTGACTGCCATCGATACTCTCGAAAATAATCTCTTGAAGACTCCCTGCACGGCCGTTTCTGAAAACAATGGCTGGTTGCAAAAATTAAAGAATGAAATTACAACAACAACGAATTAATAGCAAGCTGGTGTAAAGATGTATTTTGATCAAACTTGAGGCCTGTCGACGTTTGCATTGTTTTGACTACACCTACTCTTCCCTGCAAATCATCTCATTCTGGTTTTCACACAAAGTTGGCCAGATACCCTCTGCGTAGCAACGTTCTTCTCCTCCTCCTTAGGTATCCTTGAAATATTCCAAGGGATAGGAGATAGTATGTCTCCATTGTAATCAATGAAGGAGCGAGATCACTTAAGTTGGGAGCATGTAGTTTTTTCTTGTCTTATAAGGAATTTAAAGGGCACTTGCCACAAATTCATGGAGTTTCTTTGCTGCTGCATTACATCACAGATAATTCAATCAGTCACAGATCTTAAGGGTTGTATGAAAACCTTGCCCCCACCTACCCGAAGTTTTTGTCTTTACATATTTTGCCAGTTTTTTGCCCACTATTTTGCTCTATACATGCACAGCAAAAATTACTAATCGCCAATGAATATATCTGGGCTATGTGATTGATCCTTTCATGAAGATCAATAGGAAAATGTAACAGAAGATGGTTTTGAGACGCTCTCTTGTTTGCTCACTGAACATCGCACTTCGGTTACATCAAATGGTAGCATTTATCTTGTCACCAGCCCGGTGGCTTTTTTTTGCATTTAGATCATTCATTGAATGATTGTGGCTTTTTTGAATCGGATTGTGAATGGGTGTGATGACAGAAACCTTCCAAATACCCATTCAGGGGAACAGTGGTGTGCAGTGTTCACCCTCACAGAGCTCTCACTGAACACCCTTCACTGTTTGTGCTTTCTCTGTCTTTCTTTCACGCTGAGACACACACACACACACACACACACCGCTGAAATGACACCACAGAAGAAGTTAGAAAACAAAATCTTGTTTTATTCTCCTCTTTCCAAACAGGAGATTTCTGACATGAGTCGTAAATGAAAGTAGATTCGGATTATCAGATCTTAAAAAAACAACACAATATCTGCTTCGATCTCTTTATCTCTCTGTCTCTCTCTTTCGCACACACACACACACGCACACACACACAGAGAAACACACAAACACACAAGCGCAAGCACACACAGAAACACACGCCTATTTCATGATGTATTCAGTCCCAACCCCACTGAGCATCTGCTTGTTTTGCTGTATTGACCAAGTTTCTGAGTGTTGAGTTTTTCACTTCACACATCAAACAGCTTTTATCTGCACTGCATATGGTCACACCTATGAAAGCTGGAGAGAGGGGACACCTGCAACATCTACTTGGGAGGGAGATGCTTCAGTGTTACACAATATGGCTCTATTACCAATGCCATAAGGGCATCTGAGGTCATGATTGGAGAAATTCCATCTCAAAAGTGATTATACTCACACTACCGTATCACACATTTTTACAGTTACTAATTGGGTAAAAAATCTTTTTTTTTGTCCATTCCAACCAATTTTTTTGTCATTTCATTGAGTTTTGACCTAATCATACCTATGCATGAATGGTAAACCATAGAGGAAGGTAATGCTGCTGTGCCAGCCATGCGCAATGGATTGAAATTGAGTGATTTTACAGAGTAATTTTCTTTGCTATCTCCAGACAAACCATCTATGCTGTTGTCGAACTGCAGACCTGTTGGGCTGCATGCATGGAGATGAGGGTATACTGCATAAGTAAAGCGTATGGGTAAATCTAACGGCAGCACATTCAGGGATGCTAAAAAAGTAATCTGCTTTAAAATCCATTTCAAAAAACAAATGTGTGCAAACAGGCAGCATCTTATCGCAGTGCTTCAAATAAGCCATAAGAGCATAAATGCCATCTGAAACTGACCTTTATCCGTAAGCTAGAGCCAGCGCTGACACTCTGAGGCGAGCCAAGCGTGGCGACAGACGTACAAATGCACCAATCCCCAACTTAACTTATTGTAAGGTACAACTTAGTCGACGGCAGTCTAAAGTCGTCTGGTTAGCTCGGTTCAAATCTTGCTTGTTTATGAGTGATCAGTCAGCCTTATGGAGACCGGCAGAGGAAATGATAATAGAAAATACACCTTGCATTTCTTCATAAAAATATTAACGTCAAAGATTTATCCCAACTTCAAAAACCTTTTAAAATTGAAACGTTTTGTTTGTTCAAAAACAAAACCAAACACCGGCTCCTCAGTGGTTTGGCCCGCCCATGTCTGCTCCATTGTGCTTCTGAAGGGACACTCACAGTCCAGCTGTATCGTTCCTATTACCACACAACACTGACGCCTTCCTGTGTGAGACGTCGGAGCGACCCCATGTCTGAAGCTCACCACGATGACCCGACACACCGATGTCGGACTCTATCTGACTGGGGAGGTACTGCGCTCGCCCCCGTGGACCCTGGTGCTTGTAGTAACAAGATTATGCCTTGGCTGGTAGAGTCTGTAATAAATATCAATAAATATTCTACGGGGTCAGCTGCATCAAAAGGAGCCTCGCCTTATTTGACTCCTTGACCCGTGTCTGATCTCTGAACCCCACTGCCATTACCGGGAGAAGCTGACTACTCGCCTCTGCGGATTTCAGTCTATGCGGTTGCCGCAAATGGTGAAGCGGTCTATTTCCAGCAAGTCTTTCTTGGGCGGTCGGAGTTTGAGGGCGTCCTCTTCCATTCCAGTGTCCGCATTGATGATTTTGTCATCCTCCTCTTCGTCAGGGGTCGTAAGGAAGACGTCCGAGTTGCTCTTGGGTATTGTGGGAGCGCTGCTCTCCGTTGTGGGGTTGGACGGGAAGTTGAGTGATGTCAGTGAAATTCCAGCTTTGTTGGTTGCGGGCTCTGTCAATGAGAGACAGTTAGAGTATTAGAGCCGTAATGGATCATTGCATGATGTTGGCTATTAAGGAACTTTGGAAGGACCTGAGAAAGCAGATGGGAGGAGGAGGGAGACAGGCAGAAAGAGAAACAGAGAGAGACAGAGACAGAGAAAGACAGACATAGAGAGAGAGAGGGAGAGAGAGATTGGGGGAGGGAAGGAGGGAGGGAGGGAGAGAGAAAGAAAGAGAGAGTAAGAGAGAGGGACGGAAAGACACCTTGCTGTGGTGGCGTGTGGACGTATTTTGTGCGGTGAGCTCTGGAATTCACGCGGCTGCTGACAACTGAGGGTGGGGGATCTGAGAGCTTCTCCTCCATCTTGGCTGCCTTCACGAACATGCAGGATGTGCCCAGCAGGACGATGCTATTGAGCACCTTCAGCGTGATCATCCTACTCACACACACGTATATGTGGACACATGCATACACACACACGAAACACAAACACAAGCGGAGAGCTCAGGACCACATGTTGCACGGCAAGTGAAACTACACACCAACAAATTTCAAAAGCAGCCCAGAGAGCGGATGAGGAAAATGACTTTACCCCAAGTAAAACAGCAGCACACACATGAAGGAGAGAGAACCCTGGATCTTCACCGAGCTGGTCACCACTCGGATCAGCTGAGGGCAGAGAGAGCAAGACAGCGTCACATACCTGCTGCAGTGCCCATGCTGTCCATCAGCAGTTCAAGAGACAAATAGTCACTAACCAGCAGAGCCAGAGGAAGAGGAATGAAGCCCATTCGTCTGGACACCGAGTCACTGTAGTCAGTGTAAGCCTGCACAAACACCATGTCACAAACAATTAGAGGAAAAGCACTTCCACAACTTTAGGATAGTGATATACGTATGAGGGTATTTTATGGTGTATTGAAATGCCAAGAATCCCTCACACACACACTCAGACGCACAAACCTTCAGACGCACACATAATCAGATGCTCACACACATGCTCAGAGACACACGGTCAGACACACATACACACATGCTCAGACAGACAGACACAGACACAGACACAGACACAGATACAGACACACACACACACACAATGTAAGTGTAATGCAGTGTGAGTTCCACTCCAGGGTGTGTGTCTGCCTCTCTCACGTTTTTCTGCCGGCTGCTAACTAGGTCAAAGGCCAGGCTGGCTCGATACTCCCCATATACCTGGGGAAAAGACACAAAATGTATTAATACACAGGCTGATGATCAAATTACGTATTTTTATTTTTTTAAAAACACGTCAGTTTGATTCAAGTGCATGTTTGTGTTTGGGAGATGCCAATGCATGTAAGTACGAAGCGAAAGAGTTAGTCAGAGACTAAATCATATCATTGCCAATTTACTGCAAAAAAGGGGGAAAGGTAGGTGCATGGATGCCAGCACCGCTGAACTGTAATTGCCTGTCAGTGAGGTATATGTGCGATTAAGATTGACACTCCAGAGATAAAGGGGTTAATCTCTTCCTGCCCGTGTAGATTTCTGTTACATAACCAAGGTGAGAAGCACCTGGAAGAAATCAAAGAAGAAGGAGACAAGAAGGAGGGAAGAAACCTGAGAAATGCTGCAACTGTGTGTGTGTGTGTGTGTGTGTGTGTGTGTGAGTGAGAGAGATAGTGTGTGAGTGAGAGAGATGTGTCAGTGTGTGACTGTGTCTGTGTGTCTGTGTGTGAGGGAGTGTGTGCAAATGCTAAGAAGGTTGGGTAGAGGTTGGGGCAGAAACTGCCAGAAAGAGATGGATGTGAGTGTGAGTAAAAAATTCAATTCAATTCAATTCAAGTGTATATGTATATCACCAGATCAAAACAGAAGTTATGTCAAAGCACATTTTCCATTTATATTTTTGCTGCATAGGAGTGTGAACAGGGACTTACGTCAGCACTGATGTCGTTGAATTTGGTGATGAAGGCGTGCTTGACCACATCCACAGCGATCTCGGAGGCAATCACCATGATGACATCAGGAAACAGCACCCACATGTGGTCTGTGAGAGAAACACATTAAGAGGATTGCTGTGAGTCCTGGTTTGTATGGTGGGTTGTAACTCTGTCTGGGAGTGGGGGTTCTACCAGGATTCCAGGAGAACTGCTCCATGTTCCTCAGGCACACAATTAGCAGGAGAATGTAGTTGGTAAACCTCTCTTTGATGTCTGCAGGGAGAAAAAGTAGCTCTGGATTAACGGTCCTTAATGCAAGTTAATATACTATGCCAAAGTTGAGGAAGGAACGAAACATCTCTGTTAATCACAAAGGAGAGCCCACTCACCGCTGTTTGACATCTGGAAAAGATTATTCTTCTCAAACTTCTTAAACACGCTCCCCTTGATTTCCACAAACTGTCAGAGAGGATTAACATTAATGATATGATAAAAATATCACATTTAGCCTTTGTGATGTGTGAGGTTGCGTGTGTTTGAGCTTGTGTGTGTGTATTTCTCACGTTGTTAGACATCATGATGGTAAGCAGGGACTTGTTGTGGGAGTTGAAGGCTACATTGAGGGTGGTGGCCTGGACCATGATGAGGATGGCATGGAGGACTGACAGTACACACACTGAGGAAAAGGAACTTGGTCCAATTTTAACTCATTTGGTAAACCTAAGCATAGCTGTTGGTCACATGGCGCTGCTGCTTAGGGTGGCAGAAGATCAGTCCAGACAGACTTGGTCTATAGAAATTACATTAACTTGACTTGACTTGACACACAAGTCAAGTCAAGTCAATGACAAGTCAGAGTGACCTCAACCAACGTCGTACTCCACATATGCAGTGATGTCTCCAATTTTTAGCCATAGCCCCATAAAGAAAAAAAGTTTCCGTCTAGAGCAGTTCGGGGTAAAATTCAAACACAATGAGCGGTTTCTTTTTGAGTTTGTTAGGGAGAGGTGGCATGGCTTGGGTCACAGCATGCACTTGTTGGGTACCGTGTGCTTTGTGTTTTCTCCCTCCTTATGTGTTGTCTTTTTGTGATTTTTGTTAACCCATTAATATGGCTCCCAAATAAAAGGCAGGCTCTTCCTATGGTAGTACATCACAAAGAAGGAGAGCTAATACATTATGAGTGAAATTAGACATTAAAAGGGCAAAACAGAGTGAACGTCAACATTGGCCTAACGATAGTCAAGTAATGTAGGTGACTTAGGATATGGTGGCTCTGACTTCCATAAAGCTCATACAACATTTTCAAATGGTTCAGTGCAAAGTAATTTTTTGACAGATGTTGCTCACTCGAAGAGTTTGAAGTGAGCGCTCAATCTCTTTAACTCAATCTCAAATTTGCTACGGGTTGAACAGAAAAACAACTGTGTAGGATACAGACATAGAGCACAGCCATGAGGAAGTGAGGAATCACGCCTATGTGAGCTCTCTTCTTCTCCTTGGGCTCTGTGGCAGTCCAGTACAACGCGTCGAGAATGTCCTGGCCAAATGATGAAAACAAGCGGTCTGCTACCTGACAGATAAAAAGAGGAGGGGAGAGGAGACACTACAGTGACGGAAGAGAGGAAAAACTGTAGGGAAAGACATGAAAAGTAAGCTTGTACGTACCTCCAACATGTTGTAGATGATGTAGAGTTTGATGACAGACTGTCCCCTGATGAGGTGGTACATCATGGAGTAATCCACGTAGCTCATCATGGAGTAACACAGCACCATGATGAAGCCCTTTAGCACGTCACACACCTGTGCTGGCTGCAGGAGGCGTGAGCCACTGCAAAACAGAAACATACTGAACACTGAACATGTGTACAGACCGAGTGCTGTGAAAGGGTGGAACTACTTTTCCTCTGCTGCCATCTAGTGGTGAACTGCGGTATAGCTTCCCTGGCTCATTTCCCAGTTCCATATGTTGAAACATTTTGTACAATTTAAATACACTTCTTGTGCGGCACACGGGAAGCTATACTTAAATAATAGAACCTTGCAAACTACAAGTACATTGCAAGAAATGCAGATATTTTCAAATAATTGTCATATCTGACCAGGCAGAAAAGTCTTTGCAAACCTCTGAGCAGTAATTCTCCTAGGTGTCCTGCACTGACTTGAGCGGCTGCAAATGGCTGAAATGAAATGCTGACAGCAGCTGTGCAGTTTTGCAGTGGAGCAAGAGGCATGTTGCCCTGAAATGCCTGCAGCCATCAACCCTTTCTATACGGCTGTGAACTGTGTGCTGCCTCCAAAAAAACTTCAGGAACGTACTGTATGTTCTTGCAGCCCCTGGTATGGTATACACGGGCTGATCAACCCACATTTCATAAATCATACAACCAGTCCCCCATCTACACTTTGCATGCTGCTGCGTCCAACTTGGATTAGTATTGTCATTACACACTGACCTATGACCTCATCTTTTGGTCATTTAACACGCTAAGAGCGGCTTTGAGCCAAAGCTCATAACTTCCCTGTTATAGCACATGCAGACATTTAAGCACACGAGCCAGCTAGAATGAAATGTTCATACTGAAAAGCCACATTGTTTAGGCTTTGCAGCGTGTTTTTTTTTAACCGACAGGATTTGGAGACCCATGCACACGACTGTGTCTTACCTGAGACCACAGCACGGCAAGGTGACAAGTCGCAAAAGTGCCAGGAGGACCCTGAGGGGCAACAGGGTGAAAACGTAGAGGAAGGCATCCAGACACAGGAAAAAGCCGAATATCATCAGCTTAAGGCACACAGACAGAAAGAGAGAGCAGGGGGTGGGAGGAGGGGCGCAGGGAGATAGCATTTTAAAGTGTTGTCAAAATGACCGTGTACGTACAATTACCATAACGTGAATTCCATTCAGACACAATACTAGCACAAATGTTTCCTCAACCACAAGAGTTTTCTGGTAACTGCAGTCAATCATAGAGAAAGACAGAGTGACTAAGGACCTTCATTTAGAATAACAACCAGGCTTGTCACTGTTTGAATGAATGAGTGTGCGTGCGTGCATGCAAGTGACTGAGTTCATGCATTTACCTTCTCCAGTTCCTTGGGGATGCGAAGGCAGGTGTACACCTTCTCCCGGCGCTCTGTGTACTTGGCCTCATTGTGTTCAAGGAAGTAACCCCTAGTGAGCTCCGCAGTTATAAACCTAACCAGAGAAAGGTCTAGAGCCAAAAAATGGACGGAGGCAGAGTTAAAAAAAAAAAAAAAAAAGCCACGTCCATTATTCTTCAACATTGCACAGTTGGAAGGATGGGGTTACAAAACAGATAACCTGTTCCCTACTTGCATGAAAAGTTTGAGATTTGGAGTGGGGTGCCGTTTGATGAGGGAGGAGTTTCAAGCCAACAAGTAACCAGTCAAGATAAACACTCTAAATTGGCAACCGGTGAGGTACCGGATTGCTAAATTATTTTACAAAGATACTGATTTAGTCATTAGCCAAACTTTATGGTCCTCATGCCTGTTCAATAAATAATGCCAGCGGTATAACAAAATACACATCCATCCACAACTCTGTTACTTAGCAGACATGTGTAAACGTCATCAAGTTCAAATGCTGGATCTTCGCTTGCAGAATAAGTACCAACGACTTTGATAATTCTTCCAATAAGAGTCACAATCACATCCTTGGTTTACTGTGTGAAATGGCTTAAGAAATACGTTTCGAAAGTTGTGATGCCAAAGATCTTGAAAGTCCACTAAATTAGTCTGACTTATTATCAAAACGTTATTTTGATGGTGTGAGTTGTAAATAAAAGTAAACAATTACGGTGAGGATTTTTAAGATCGCCTTCTCATGACTCGGGCGTAACGATTTCTTCTCAACCCCTCCTAAACACACCCACTTACAAAAACACGCCTGCAAGAGAGCGTACACACGCTCACACGCACTTCAATACACACGCACGAACAGACAGGGTGGAACAAAGTGATCTACCACGCGTAATTCCAGATATAAATCAGCCCTCGGTGTCAAATTCCATAGTTGACCAACACGAGAATCGATCTCACTGTCGCTCATAAACACGGACACGAAGGCACACTATCTAGATAAACATCAGTCATAATCGAGCTTCGTCAGTGCGGCGTTCCGGGGCTGCAGACAGTGCACGGCTGCAGGCGCTGTTTGCAAAGAGCCGCAGCCCGCTACGAGTGCATATTCCTCTGCAATAATAATGGAAGTTAGCGAGCTACCGCTACTTTCCATCAGATCGGCGCCGGTAGCCGAGGCTAGTTAGCGGGCGCTACCCACACCCTCAGTGACTCACTTCTTTACGGAAACTACTGATTTCGGACGAAAAAGTGGTGACAGGAGATGTGACAGGAGTTGGGCAGGAATTGAATCTGTCTGCGTCTAAGTGAGCTCAATCACAGCCGGAGATCGCCTGACACGGCCGGTGTCGGTGTATTGGGAGGCTAACGCTCACCTGACAGGTTGTGTTTCTTCGCATTGCTGCCGCCATTTTTCCCCTGTATACCGAACGTGTCCGTGACTCCGTCTCTGTCTTTGTTCTTATCTCTTTTGAATGCATTTTTCTCCTTCTCCGTGTCCTCTTTCTCTTTCTCTTCCCCAAGAGCTGTCGACAGCGAGTCCGCCATCTTCAACAAACGGCCTCAGCTGCTGCTGGGAGACTGACTGTCCGTCCCTCTCTGACGCCACGACACCAAGTAGTAACGTCTCACTGCCACTAGGGGCAATAAAACTCACGATTATGAGAACGTAACGACAGACAGACAGATAGATAGATAGATAGATAGATAGATAGATAGATAGATAGATAGATAGATAGATAGATAGATAGATAGATAGATAGATAGATAGATAGATAGATAGATAGATAGATAGATAGATAGATGAAAGGTGCCTTCAAGGATTCAAAGGAAACAAAGCTTTATTGTCACTTCAACACCATCTGGCCCCTACAGCCTCAGGAGATGCTGACAAAGGTGCAAGTACAGCCTGAACTGGTTGATTGGATCTTCAGCTATGTCATTGAAAGGCCACAGTACGTCAGGCTGAAGGACATCAGGTCTGATACAGTAGGAAAGAAGAGAGAGTTTCTATATACACAAAATATAAACACACAATATATACATTATAATACCGTTATGGATTATAAATATCAGCATAAATACAATATGGTAAAATAGCAGCGCAGATGGAGTGGGAGTGGGTTTGAGCTGACCGGGATAGAGTAGAAGCCTAAATGTAAATGTAAGTGTAAATGTAAATGCTTTTAACACTGACCGCGGTGTTACGCATTTCCTGTAAACTGTTTTGTTTTGGAACTATTCAGGTGACTTATGGCAGCTGGGTAAAAGCTGTTCTTATGTCTAGTTGTCCGAGATTTGATTGCCCTGAAACGCTTACCTGAGGGCAGACATTCAAACAGTCCATGTGCCGGTTGTGACGGGTCCTGGAGGATCCTTTTTGCCTTTCTACTGCAAAGGGAACTGTAGATTTCTTGCAGTGAGAGGAGAGGGCTGCCAATAATCCTCTGGGCGACTGTATACTGTATA
>OMPJ01016059.1:18760-45799 GCA_900312935.1 Carapus acus | reverse complement strand
CAGCTGCCGCTGCCTGCCTCTTCTCTCCCCCTCCGGCCGCTCCCTTGCCCTCCCTTCCGAGGACTCCCTGTCCTCTTACCGTGAGTGGAGCCTCTTGCTAGCCGGGTCCTGGTCGACGCCGTTAGCCGCCGACTGAGCCATGGACCCGCCGCCGGTCTGCGTCCTCCGAGCCCCCTTCACCGAGGTTTCCTTCTCAGACTGCCCGTCCTTGCCGTCTCTTCTTCCCTCGCCGTCTTGCTTGGCCGTGTCCTTCTCTTCCAGTCTCGACCCCTCCCTCTGTCTCTCTCTCCCTCTCTGTCTGTCCCTCCCTCTGTCTCGCAGCCTCTCGTCTTCCCCTCGCCTTGCCTCAGTCGGCACAATAATGGCAGCTACCGGGAAAGTGAGCTATCGTGGAAATAAGCCGTAAAAACGCGGCTCCTCCCCGCTACGTCATGACCGGGGAGACGCCTGTGTGCCCCACATTACCAAGATATGTTGTATGAATTCAATTCATATATTATTAACGTGCATTGCGTAAGCGTGGAATGTGAAAATATCACATAGTAGTCATAAGCATGATTTCTGTCCTCCTCTACGTGGCGGGTATCAACAATCCGGGTCATTCCTACTGTATTACGCACGTTACGTCATAATAACGTTACACTTGTCACGTCTTAGCCTTGTATTTTCGTCTTGACACCGTTTGTACGCTGATCAGGTCTATACTTACCAAAATGTCATTCTCTGCCTTGTTCCATTCTTTCCATTGTAACCGACTAAATAATTTTTATTGACAATGCAGTAGTTATGACTCTTAACTGGTGCACAATATTTGTCGTCATATAGAGTGTAGCCTCTGCTGCGATTCCCAAGTCCTGCTTGCTGACAAAACCCGCTTTTTGCACCGTGATGTCTGACCTGGTTTTCCTCACTTACCGGCAGAATGTAGAATGTTGCTGTAAAACACAGCCCAGAGGCGCTGTAAGAGCTCCTACTGGTATGTGTAGGGTAACGCTACAGAATGAGTGATTTGGGTGTGACAGTTCTCCGAGATGAACAGACTTACTTACTGTCATTTTTACTGCCATTTTCATTCGATCGTCAAATAGTTTAACTCTTTAAAGTGTACCTATTACTCTAAATTGAATTTCCTCAAGCTGTTGGTACAGTAGAAAGTATTTCAGGACACAGTGTCATTATATTCTAATTTGTATAGTCATGTCATTCACAAAGTATATAAATGTTTCTGCCAATATCATCCGCTATTGGTGACACACATCCACAGACGTTTGCGGTACCTCATTTTAAGTATCTTGCTATATCCATATTTGACCACTAGATGGCAGCATTTCGTGGTCGAAAGAGACGTCTGATGCCTACGTTGCGATTTCGACAAGGATGGATGGCAGATCGGCAAATAGACATTCTCTGGCTAATACTAACAAATTCATTTGGAAAACACAGATTTATCGTTGATAAATTACAAAATGAAAACAGCACAACGCACAATTCAATAAGTGGACACAAGCTGAGTCTAGAGTGCCGTTTTTCTCGTAAAACTACAGAATTTTCAAAGGACAGGAACAAAATTCCGGGCACAGGTGCATAGACATTTCCGGAAAGATGTATGTCATTGTCATTCTTTCTAAAGTTACAATATATTGTTGAGTAGCTATTTTGAGACAGACGTCGTCTTGGAGTGTTTTTGCAACACTCACATATCAGCACATGGTGGCAGTATTACACCGGTAGAAAATTTGTCGATTCTTAAGGGCTAGTTTTGACGATGTTTAACACATCATTTTAGAGGTTTACAAAGATTAGAGAGATAAGTCAAGACAATAATAACCTTATTTCCATCACCAATAAAAACATCTGGTCATGGGATGGCACTTTCATGATCTTTGTCCCTCATTTCTTGCTGACAGTCAATTGTCCTTGCCACGGTGTGATGAATAGCGATACATTTGTCCTCCAGAATTATTTGACAAATATTGTCATGACCTCGTTTTCTCACATTATTACTTGTGTATTACTCGAGGCACGTATTGAGAATAGCCAACTGGGCTGTGATCATTTTATTGACATACACTACGAATGCCCAGCCTGTTAGTCTGTTTGTCTCACTTAAACATACGCCCACCAGTCAGATTTCAATCTGTTATTGGTGCGACAAAGCCTGCTAAATCTGGGGGATTTTCAACTGGCCACCACTTGTGCACATAGCAGCAGATGAGTATGCTACAGTACTCAAGCAAACACAGATTTACAAAAATGTTTGTGCTGACATCCATTTCCCAACCCCCGTCAGCCAAAACACTAGCATGGAGCAACGAGGAGAAAATCACAAGAAACACATTAAGATATGTCTGATGGAATGAAAGGATCAGCAGAGCAGCAGTTCACAAGAGGGGGGGCATAATGTGGACGCACAAATCACAAACAATCCAATGTGTTGTTCAGTATATTTGCACACTGACTACCCAATGATTTCGCGACTCTTTGTTGTTAATTCTGTCACATCATCAATTTAACATACAAACCAATTGAGATATTGACTGATGCATTTGTTGACAACATGAAAGATAGATACCAGAAATATTACTTGAAATGTGAATCACTCCTCAGCTGTCAGCAGTTCTGGTGTTGCTTGTATCATGTGGTGAAACACAAACTTGGGATTTGCTTCAATATTTTGTCGAACAACAAATCATTTCCCTGCAACACACTCTCCTCCTTTATTGCCAAAACACATTCTGTTTATGCTATGTTTTTCAGCATGCCTTGTTTCCTTCAGTTTCATGTTTTTGCTGTAATCCTCAAGCTGTCAATCAGTTGGATGTTCTGTGATAAAAACATTTCATCAGAGCAAAGAACAACTAAAGGCAAACAAGACTGTGCTAAGCTGATTTCAGATTTAAACAGGGCAACAGCAACTTGTTTCTGTTTTATGTGGCGAGTCATTTTGATAAAAAAAAAAAAAAAAAAAAAAAGATACAGTATATCCATCTGTCAGCATGTATCGACACAGGGCTGTATACTATCTGCAGTCAATAAATGACAGAGGAATCTAATATTCCATGCAAAATTTACTGCTTCCAGTGTGCAGTAAAGTAAATATTAGTATTCCTCATGTTTTATTCATGATAATTACTGGTAATGTGCTTTTCTTGCCAAATGCCAAAGCTGTGTCAAAGAGAAATATTAAAAACAAGGAATGTTACTCTGTCCTAACCAGGCTGAGATGAGGCAAAGCTCCACTCTTATCTTTTACAAAGTTTTCACTTTGGTGGATTCATTATTACATGTCATATTTGTGGGTGGGATATCCTATCTAGATATTTCATTAAAAATAACGTACAGTATCTTGGCTATGATAATGTTGCATTTCAGTGTCCAGAACTAATGATGTTCTGTGTCACTCTGGCACTTAGCAATAATTGAATTCACAACATAACAGGTCTTTGACAGAAAACATCATTACATATCATCTTTACAATGGAGGTGTAAATTGCAAGCCTCGCCTGTTAAATGAATTGCCATTATTTTGACATTATCTTTTCGAAACAAATATGGATTTGCTGATTTAATGTTCAAATTTCTCAACTCCAGCATTTGGTTTGATGTAGAGGGTCCAATCCATTTTTTATCTTTTTTTTTTTTTTTTCTTAATAAAACTAGAAGCAGTATCTGTTTTTGGTCACGTAACACATTCAAAAATTCAACTTAGAGCTGGAACTTGACAAGCAAAGAGCCTAATGAAAAGTTGATACAAATCTGAATAGTAAATCAGATAACAAATCAGAAATGAAGACTGTTTCTTAGAATAGGCGGCCGTAACTGAAAAGGATGTTTTAATTGTTTTAGATTAGCGGTCTGGATCTGGTTGATGGACAGATATTGTACACATGTTTCCTCAAAGTTAATTGATTCATTTGGTCACTACCTTTTCTTCTTTTCCCTTCCAACCACCTTTTCTGTTTTGTGCATTAGACTCCAAGACATTTATTCCTTGTGCGCCACTGTTTTACATCGCACAACTCAAAGTCATTCATCATATTTATTCCACGTGATTTAAACATTCTCAAATAGAATACAATTTGAATTGGGCGTACAATTTACACACTAGAACAATCCATGATATATGAATTGTACAGCTGCGGTATTCACCCCTCTTACTGAACCTATGCCATTGCAAAGCGGTCACAAGTGCTGACATGTCTTTCATAACTAAGTGTATACACCAACATACACCTACCCTATTTACAATATGTGTTTATGTATGACAGAATATTTTTGTGAAAATCTCAGAATGTTCACGTTTGATCCTTTCCAGGTCTCCAGAACGACACCCGTTATACGACAACAACAAATGAACAAATGAAACTCATCCATCTATTGATGATAAAATGATCTCTATGCCAAACTAAGTGGCAACAGCGGTTGGGGAAGCAAAAACAATTTGCATAATGGATCAGGCCTTATCTTCTGCACTAGACCGCCTGTGCGTAAGCAGAAGATGAAGTAAGGCCAAGAAAGAGCGTGAAACCAAAGATGGGAGGCTTTGAAGCTGCAGGATTGTAGCTGTTGCTCCTTACTTCTACACAAGACCCCAGGATGTTACTGAAGTTTGTTCTTTACATACTCAAATGTCTTAAAAGGCAAACCTCACTTAAACAAAACATTGGCTCCTCTGCCAAATCTGTTAGACAATTCAGGGACGATTCAGGGACACAAAGACATGTCACAGAGGTGCAGGGACAGTATCAACTTTCGTAGTGAGTGGTTGCGCCACTTGTCCCCTGTGAATGTTCTGACCTTGGCTCATTAGACTGCTGATCTATGCAGTGGTGTTTAAAACTTCCAGTAGATGGCAGTGTTGTTCGTCTCACTGTGTTTCGTAAGGAGGCCTTTGACACTTAACGCACAATTCAGCTAAGAACAGTATGATAATAGGAAGAAATCGGGAATTCAGTCAGGTTTTTTTCTACAAGGCATCTGAAAAATACATGAAGACAGATTTACCATTGCAGAACAAGTCATCGAGTATGTAACAGTACATGACAGTTTAAATTTCACAACATGTTGATGAAATAATTGTTAGATATTCCTATCTCCACTGAAAAAGCTTTTTTTTTTCCTAACCTCAATCGTTGTAACTCTGCCATTTATGCATGCAACGATGATCAAATTCTTAAATGCGGCACATGTGCTGTATCAGAATGACCTCATCACTGCCTATGGTTGACAAGCATGTAACCCCAGAGTACACTTGGTTCTGATTCTGATAACAGACAGGGAGCCATGTTGCCATGGAGACACTGGCAGTCATGCTGTCGACCGTCTGCTTTCATGCCAAGTTTTAATTCATAATATACCCAGTATACTTCAGATGAGGTTATTTTTCAGCCATAGATTAAATGGATTACAAAGGGGGGTAAAAAACTAAATGAATCATGAAGCATGTCACTTTATAATCTGCGCAAGCTGACAAGAGGCCAAAAACAGCATATGGGGACATGATTTAGAAAATTATTGATTTGCGTTTGCAGCTTATATCCAGCCCCTCTGCCAGCATGTTCCAAATAGGCTGTTTTCTCCCACCACACCGCTTTGTGCGCTTATAGAAAGTTCCAGTCTAATCCATCGAGAAACAGAAGGAAGGACAAGGTTTAAGACGGAGGTGCTCAGCTGAAAGTGTGTCTCATCTCTTGTCTTTTCAACAAGATTACATGTCATCTGACCATGTGTCTCTGCCCTGCATGCATGCGTGTGTGTGTGTGTGTGTGTGTGTGTCAGTTTGTCTGCCATGAGAAGCTGCTTCCCTCTGTTGTGGCTCCTTGTACTTGGCCTACTTTGTGAGAGGTGAATTGAGGGCAACTTGAGTCTTTGGGTAAGGGGATTAAGTCTCCAAACACTCCACCCTTCAGTTTGGGATTTTGCCTCAGATGCCAGACACTTAAAGTCTGCCAAGGATTACGAAAAACGGAGAATCAAGAGCCCTGTGTATTACAGGGAGTCATCTCCACAGAGAGCGGCAAGGACAAAAACAAAGACAAACTCTGGGGGGTTATAAACTGATTGAATATGCAAGTTGGTGATATGATATGCGACATCAGTGTTGCATTTGTCTTTGGGCACGTGCCGTGCCAAAGACCCCTAGGGATAAGAGGGAGAGGCTGTTCTTTTAATTTGCTTGGCAGAAAATATCAGATTATTTTTGATGTTTGAATTAGGACTGGTTTGGGCTTTACACAGTGTTTGTTTTGTTTGTGGAATTGCTTTGGTACTGACAACAAAAGCAGACAAAAGGCAGTGACAAGGTGATGGGGCTAGAGAGGAGAAGAGAAGAGAAAGGAGAGAAGAGAAGAGAAGAGAAGAGAAGAGAAGAGAAGAGAAGAGAAGAGAAGAGAAGAGAAGAGAAGAGAAGAGAAGAGAAGAGAAGAGAAGAATTTTGGGGAAAAAAAGACTATGTTTGTCTGACGGTACTCTTGTTATTGGCAAAATTATAACTGTCTGATTTAATTCTAAACTTAAAAAGAAAACGTAAATACTCAATTTAATTCTTAACACTAAAAATCAAAGCCTATCATAGTTATATTGCACTGTCTGAGACGGATATATCAGTGTGAGGAAGCAACCCTTCTAGGGGCCTCTTATTTTATCCTTAAGATAAGTCTATCTCTTCCTTTGTCCTCTCAGAGAGGGGGCTCCTCAACCCGTCAAGCCTGCGTCGGCGGGGTCTTACTTGTGTCAGACGCAGCCTCGCCATCCTGCTCCTCCAAGGAAGTGGGTCAGGAGTCTGAGACGATAGGATTACTGACCATCAGGCAGGCGTGTGCCAAGTCACCTCTTATCCTTGATGTCGGCAGCCCCTCCTCCCTACATCAGAAAAGGAAACTAGAGGACCTATCCCACGCAGCAGGAGAGGGGAAGATCCAAGCCCTGGCAAATATATGACAGTGACATGTTATAGCAGGATTGTGATAAATGCCCGCTTTTAAGCAGTTGACCTCTGCGATACTTACAGCAGGTTCTACGTCTGCAGCGCTCTGACGCTTAGTATGATTAATAAGCAAATAAATTACTAATAATAAATACATTCATTTTGTAGTCGAGTGATCACATCCATCATTCCGGGTCTGTGGTGCCATGTGCGCTCACTAATCTGTGCCTGTGTGTCTGCACCTCTCTCAGCATAGACCTAAACACATCAGGTGCATAGGAAGAGTGGGTCTGGATGACAGTAAAAGAAAGAGGAGTTGAAGCAGCTTTTATGATAAAGTTTAAGTGGAAAGCAAGTTTTCCTTTTCTCAGAATAAGGAATGGATGATGATAATCATCTGCTATGGTCTTTGTTTTGCAGCAGATTGGGCCACACGCTCAGCGTGTGGTAGAAGGTTCATTAGCAATGAGAGGAGGGCGGAGACGAGATTTCAATTAGAGTTCAATTACAGCCAGCCTGTGCAGCTCGTGACCGCTGTGAAACTAACCCCGCTCAACTTTAGATTGAGTCACAATGCCTCTTTCAAGATGATTTACAGTTTTGTCACGATCTCGTGTTTTCTGTGCCTGCATGATTGTACTCCAGTAAATTCTGCAATGCAGAATTTGAAAAAATACTGCAATAAAGAGATTCCATTCCATCTGGCCTGATTTCATCTTGTTCTCATTCCACAGCCGGTGTCAGTATTTGTTATATTTTTGCTTGATAAGGTGACTAATTTAACAATGTGCTCTTTTGCATGATAACTGAAACCAGCCATGCGTTACAATAACTTGATATTAGAAGTTTTAGAAGCTAAAATAACATTTTACATTTCACAAAAGTTCAGCTTTGCATACACTTAGCACTTAGAGCCACACGTTTGTCTTAGATCAGGTAGATGACATATTGAAGTTAGAGGCATTTAAACATGCGCAACACTAGACTTATCACATACAGTATGTTCAATTCTGTGCTGACTGGAACAATATTTAAAATCTTTATGGATTTAGATTGTTAACACTAAAGACCGTACAAAGTCTCACATTTTAAGGTAGCTGAAACATTAAATCTTTGAGGCAATTTTGAATAGAGTAGATACACATTTCCCTTGAAATACTTAATTCTGAAACATTAAAGTACAAATAATTTGCTCAACTTTTAGGAATGCATCACTTCCTCCCTTTATTTACCACAGACAAGGCAGATAGACCCCACAGCAGGCTAACACCTGAAAAGACAAGTGAGGTCAATCCACAGCTCTCCCTGAATGTTTTGAACTCTGACCTCAGGGGGCATTATGTTCGACCTTGGGTTGGCTTACTTCTGCTCTGGAAAGCTGACATTTCCCACCCCGGACAAAGACTTAGTAAAAAACTCAACAAACCCAGTCTAGTCCCCAGACGGTCCGTCACGAAGTGAGGGACCCCAGCCCCCTTTGCAGAAAGGATGGACAACTGTTGGCCTTTATTGTCTGTGCGTGAAACTGGGGACACATGTTGGGTTGTAAAAGTGTCAAGACCTGACTGAGCGGCCATTGTGCTGGTTTGCAGTGGTCTCGGTCAGGCTTTGTTCACTGAGTTGTACATCATTAGCATATCAATATTCAAAGGGGCTGATGCTGGACAGAGGTGGCAGCCTTCTTTGGAGCAGGAGAGCACCCTCATGCCCGGATAATAGAACACGCATTCACCCCCGAGAGCCTGGTGTAGAATTGGAAAGATAAACAGAAAAAATGGAGGAACAGCAGATTAACTGAAACAGACAAAAATCAGAGTGCATTATCCAGCACATTGTTCATGATAGGGTGACAGATCATTCCACTTACTCTCTATTTCTTTATAAACAATAAAAAAAGAAACACTTTTGACCCATTTCTTCGATGCTGCCCCCTGGACTTCTCCTGGGGTGTATAACAAAAGACTAAATGGTGTCATCCATTCTCCTCTACAGCACCCTCTAACCCTCAGACCACCCTCCCCTCTTCTAGACTCAAGCCAGCTGACCCCACAAGACTGCCGAGGGACAGTTAACTGCATTTGTGTGTATGTATGCGTGTGTGTGTGCGTGTGTGTGTGTGTGTGCATGTGAGAGAGCACCAGAGAGTGTCGGTTGCTCCTAAGGCCGAGCAGAAAAGCGGTTGGGCAGTTTAGCCAGCTGCCTGGGGGAGCTGGACATGGCTGGCCTGGTCAGTGAAACCTTGCCAGATGGAACCATTTCAAACAATAAAGGCTGTTGGTGATGCTCAGGAACTATGATGGTGTGTTGTCAGGCAGTGAGAGAATGCAAATAAATTGTGGATTTAGAAGTGCTTGGTAAACAAATAGCAGCGGCAACAGAAAATGACCAAATACTGTGAATTGGTGCAATAGCAGATCATAAGATGCTACAATAAATGTGTAAAACCTTCTTGCATCTCCGCTGAATTTCCTTGGTCCATTTCAAGTATTTTAGTAATCCCTATGTTGTTGCCATCAGTATTGTCTGAGTACAGCTCAGAGTTGATTGTCCAACTCATGCATAAACATGTTTTAGACATACATGCATATTAATGCGGTAAGTTTACGTACTGGCGGTGAACAGGATCTCAGAACCTCCTCCGCCCTGCATCAGTTGGCGGTTTGTATACGCTGACTGCTGCACCCATACCTGGGCAGTATCAAAGCATAGGTCTTTTCTAGGAAAACACTGACCAGAGGGATGATTTAGTATTAATCTTGAGATGATTTGATATCAATCTTCTTCTCCACACGTAAATCTCACCGTGTGTACTGTCTGGATTTGACTCCAACATGAGCACAACACGTGGCGCTACTGGCACTGGCTGCCCAGGAAAACCTTGAAAGATGTATTTGCAGTTTTAGTCAACAAATGTTCTTGAATCTGACATCTGCACATGTGTTTTTATTATGCCAATTTGCCTTTGACCTTTCCTCTTATACATATTCACACAATCATCCTATTCCTCTTCTGTGTTCGAGTCACAGTGACATTTTTACATCTCTCTTCCTCCCTCTCACTGTCTGTCTCTCTCTTTTTCTTTCTGTGTTGAGCTGTCTTGGCTCTTGTGTTTATTTCTCCAGACAGCAACAGGCTGAAGTGTCCTGGGACTGCCCTGGCCAGGACCAACCAAGCCTGGGTAATGAGGCGTGTGATTGGTCCCCTCCTTCCCGGACAGGGACGGTCTTTAGACGACGTGATTGATCATGACAGAAACACAATGGCAGCCTGGTGTCAGAGGGGTGGCATGGGTGCGCATGGACCCCCCGCAGCCAGCCTGGATTGCCAAACTAAACTGTGCATAGTCAGTTAAAATACACATGCAATTATAATATATATATATATATATCTCTCATTAATCCATGCTGATGTTTGATGCTAAGACACAATTAAATCTGTGTGAGAAGACTCTTAACATTGTGAGTTTGAAACCAACAACAGCATCAAACTTACAGTATGTCCTCACAATTACAGTACAAAGATTTTCAAATGAATTACTCACATTACAATATGTCTTCAGGAATGAACAGCTGGATCTCAGTTTTGTAACACTCACTGACACATCCTACCTTGTCAATTACCAGTATCTTATAGTAGAAGTTCCAGCATTTCACATTAGGAAATTTGTGTCTTGGCCATCGCCGCTTTTGGCCTCTGCTATGGCTGAATTTGCTAAACTATATTACGCCCAGCTAAAATACATCTTGACAATGCACAATTTCCTAAACCTCATGTGCTACTTAAATGAAATCACTACAATTCCATTTTTTCTTCAGTCCAGTGTACGCCTTCGATGTGCTTATATGTATGCTGTAAATTGATATGTGCAGCTTGAACTATTCCGTACTGCCTTTAATGTATGCATAAATATGCACACTTCACTTTCATCAGACTGCCATGATTTACAAACCACATATATGAGGAGGCAATCATTATTTTATGACTTATTGTAAAGTATTGTGGTTAATATCTTATGCTACAGTTCTCCTCCACCCCTCTTTTTTTCTTATTCTAATCTGTCTACTACAGAATTCTGACTATTGTTATAAATGGTATTCATATATATATGCTTTGAAGTCTGCCTTTTAGATTTCAGTGCATTTTATTTTCTTCATCAATAGTATAATAGCAATTATTCTTTCATCGGAATAAATCAATATTTTCATCAAATAAAAAAATGAAAAAAAATCTTGATTTTACAAGATTTTAACAACCTTGAGGGCAGCATAGGTGCATTTATCACTTTATTTCAATATTTGTTCCAGTAACAAGTATGATAGCCGTATATATAGATTCCAGTTCACATCCTGAACACCGCCTTGGTGCCCCCGAGCAAGGCACCAATCCCCAACGCAGTCCATGCAGTCCCATCACTCTTCAATCGTTCCCCCAAATGATAGCGTGTAAAGTGTGATTTTCCTATGTGAATTGATAGAGTGTGTTTCCTCCTTTTTCCTTTTTTGTTTCTCAGGGCAACGCCTTATATCCTCAATAATTCCACGAGCATCACAGCCACAGGTTTCACAGCATACCATTCATTCTTTTTGAACTGACTCTCCAGTTTGAGAGCCCAGATTTGTCTGGTCTAAAGCGCCTTTGTCAATTTGCTGAATCTCCATAAATTCAAACGCTATCCAAGTTCTAATGGGTGTTAATGCCAACCACTTTATAGAGGACCATTAAAAGCTCTTTGAAGCTGCTCTCTCGAGTAGGACTCAGGTGTGTGAACACTTCAGCAATTTCTGTGATGAGCCTCTGATTTTACTGAGGACCAAACGGGAAAAAGCCTGAGCATATATCACAAGTGGTCTCATTGTGATATTCATGGCTGACATTGGTAGGCATAGAGGGAGGTATTGCCCTTTGCTTGAGATGTAGAAACACATGCATACTTATGAGGCGCATAAGACAGATAGAAAAGAAATTTAGAGGAGAGCGGTTTTGTCAAACACTCTGAAAAAGAAACAAAGCAGTTAACGAGAATCAGCTGTGCTTGAGAATGCAGCTCTTTTCATCTGCTAGAAAGGATTCAGAATTTCTCAACTCTTGTGTTCGTCTCCTTCATAGTTTTCTAAACTGTATACAGGCAGATCTAGCTCCTATCTAAACCAAGCATGAAAACATAAAATTCACAACCCTTGAATCTTTTGAAATAAGAAGCAGGACACACTGATGGGTTTCTTTTTCAGTTTGGGGGGCCTAATTGCCCTGGGTGGACTAATGAATAGATTGGAACTAATTGGCTTAAACCACTTGTGGGCAAGCGTGCTGGGTGAGCAAAATTTAATCAAAGCTGCACACACAGTAGCTGTGTGTGTGTTGCCTTAACGTTACAGGCCTAAGTCAGATGGAAGATGTGAAGCAAAATAGAAAAGAACAAAAGAAACTAGGTAAAGAGACGACCTGATAGCAGTGTTTGTATTTCTTTTGAAGCATCGAACCCGAATTCCATTAATTGATTATTTGCATATCGGTCTTACGGATGCGATGCAGAGTGACAAAACGGGAGGACACCGACGTTCCCTCCACTTCGCAACGCGTCAGAGCGGCAACATGGTCTATTTTTAACCAAACAAAGGGGGGACGCAGCGTGGAAAATCCACGACAACAATGTCTTTAGCGGTGCCCAACTGCCCCATTGTGTGCCTTTGAAAGACGGACACGTGCAGATAAGAAGAGAGGGTGTATGTGTGCGTGTGTGTGTGTGTGTGTGTGTGTGTGTGTGTGTGCGTGTGTGTGCGTGCGTGCGTGTGTGTGTGGCAGGGGGAATAAAGGAGCACCACACACGCCTCGGGTCCGTTTGGAGGAACTCCCCCTTTTCAGCACCCTGGACAGAGGCAGGTCTCCCCACCCACTCCTGTTATTTCTCGAGTTAATGGCAAAAAGTCCAAAGGCTGCCCGCGCACTTCGTGTAGACTGACGGGGGTTAAAGTCAGGCACCGTTCCGTCATCCTCTCCATCTCGGCGACGATCGAAACAGGATCAACACAGCAATTTGCCCTCGTATTCAAAGTTTCCGAAGAACGACCGGATCGGAGGTCACCTTTTTCCCCGAATATTTAGCCGACGATAATTGAAATACGCATCTTTTTTTCTGAGGGATAAGCCGCCAGCTCTGTCAGGGTTCGAATCAACACTTTTGGACAAATTGTCACCTTAAAATCTGACGTTGACTGATTCAAGCAGCAAGATCGGAGCCTCATCGAAATGTTGCTTGAACACCCGGGGTCAAGCTGTCAAAACACCGCGAATTTCTCCCGCTACAGCTCAGGCCAAGGTAAGGAACTCGCACGGTGACTGTGTTTTTCTTCATAGATGCTTAGTGCCGAATGAAATTTCCAGTTTGCTCCTTCACGCTACCCCGCATTGAAAAGGTCCTCTTGAGAGCTCGGGCTGTAACTGGTACCCTGTGGTTCGGTATTGAGTTATAGTTAGGCGTGAAATTAAGGACAAATTAGCAAATTAACCGAGCGGGAAAGGGAGATCGTGACCTCTTTATTTTCGAATGGTGGCTTCGGCTTTGAGGTGACAGCTTTATTGAAAACGTCCGATCGGCGAAGTAATTGAAACAGCTGAAGTGTATTTCTTTCTTCTCTTTTCAAGATTTAATTTTTACGACCGAAACGGTTCGCGATGAATAGGGCAGTTTCGAGACGCTCTTTTATTGCGCCGCTCTCTGGGAGACGTTATGAATCAGTAATGAGGCTTCATTGTTGGTGAATCCCACCGACAGATGTTCCACGCGTGCTGTCATCTCACACCGGCCGGCCACGGTGGGTCACGCAGGAACGCACAGTGCGGACGCGGACAAGACCACCGCACCCTTTGCGGTGTCCGTGACAGCCCGGCAGCCTGCAAGCAGGTGCGGGGAGGGAGGGCGTGTGTGTGTGTGTGTGTGTGTGTGTGTGTGTGTGTGTGTGTGTGTGTGTGGTGGCCCACCCGAACGCACAACAGGTGTTCCGCTCCCCCTCGGACAGGTGGAACACCTGAGGTTCGGACTCGCATATCGATCCCAACATTTTGGGAAGAAAATACAAAGTATGGCGAGTTAGTGTGTATTATTTTCTAAAGCAGTAATTAGATATCATGTGTATTTGCTTTAACAACACGGCATCACATTTACCAAATGTTCTGATCTAAACTTATTTCAGATTCGATATAACAATAGAGCCAAATTATCGCATTCCCCCTTCTCGCGACTTCACAAAGTAGGCCCACATTTCACCCCAAAAACAACCTCAACCGAATAAAGGATTCAGTTTCACCGCTCTGTTGCTCCCTCGGGCTGTACTGACCATTAACACGATGACCATTTTATCGCTTTGTTGTCGCATTACTGTCGGACTCGCCCCTCAAAGGGGAGAGATCGATACGACATAAGAAAATATTACAAAGCTGAAAAGTAAAAAAAAAAAAAAAAAAAATGTGGGGGACTTAGTGGGTGTGCGACGATGCCCGCGTCTTTCTCCAAAATGTCTTTCATATACTTCTGAAGTACAGGCAAATAGGACATTGATTTTAGATTCATCAGCGGCTCGGCGCTGTGGCACTACTCGTGATTTCCCCAGGCGCTCTTTTGTGCCAAAGATCAGTGTCAATAAAATTCATTGGGGTGTTGGCCCGATCAACATGTTATTGAACAGCCAATCTCTCCCCTAAATAAACACTTGTCTATGAGCCCGTGCGCCCTCTGTGTGTGTGTGTGTGTGTGTGTGTGTGTGTAATGGTGACCACTGGTTGCTCACTGAGTGTGCGTGTCGCGTAAATTGGTCCCCAAAAATAAACACAATATGATATGTGGTGTAAAATTCGGGGCAAATCGGTGCAAAATCCAACTGTTGTATTCGCAGGTGATGTGCTGTGGAGACCGTGAGAGAAAGCAGCCGAGAGACAGTGCGAAAACTGAGCCCAACTAAAAAAGATATGATCTGTGTGCGTCCTGAAATGGATTCAAAGCTCCTCCGCGACCTCGAATGCTATTTTGCAGTCACGCTGATATAGACAAATGAATCCACAGTGGACGTGGGCCTGCGACGTGGTGAATTGTCACTGTGCTTTGTGACCACTATGCTCTAAAAAATATATACATGAGAGAAGTACAAACGTGGTGAATCAATCCTAGTTTGGAGCAACTAAGAGAGGAACTTTTCACTTTGAGGCAAACTTTAATCAGCAATGTTTAACTAAAGTAGTGAAGTGGGTTATGGCGCATTGTTGAATTTCTATTGGCTTTCCCCCCTTCTTCCTCTTCCGGGTGCGATGCTGGCTGATGTTAATCTATCTCGCCCGTCGCCAAGGAAACGGCGCTGCGTAATCTTGAGCAGGGTCCCAACGCGATGAAGCATGAAGACAAACTCCGGCTTTAGATTGTGCCGTTTTTGTTGCTCGCGCCTTTACGCATTTCCCCCCGCCACGAGCCGTGCGGCGTGAAGAAAAGGAGCCGAAATATTTATGTTGATGTACGCGTAAATCATGCGCAATGGATGGAGACGGTGAGCGTAACTCCCCAAAAGGCGCATCCAGCAACTCGGAGATGCTCCTGGCGTTGCTGGCGCACAGCGAGGAGCTACGGAAAGGTAACCGCAACCAAAAACACACCGATTCGTTCGTTTCTGAAGGAATCGATTCCTTCGCTTTATTTGGACACACCTCGGTGTACAGACAGACAGAGAGAAAGTCAGACACACTTCTTTCATCTCCCATATGGGAAATTACAATCTGCACTCTCTTTTTGCTTCTGTGCGTTCGTATATGAGAATGTTTTGCTTGACGTGGAGTAAATGAGTGCATTAAAGTGTAGCAGTAGATAATTGATCCGTTAAATCCTATTGTTTAGGTTATTTGTGTAAAGAAATGCTACAAATTGCTCCTGGTCAGTGTTGAGCTACAAAATTTCCATCTCCGAGTCTGAGCATCGTCTTTGATTCTGTTTTTGTGTCCTTTGCCGCCGTGAGGGACAGAGAGACGCGCATATTTCGTTGCTCAAAATGTTTTAAAAAGTCATTTTCGCGCGCAGAATAATGCGCATCGATGAATTCTCCGTGTAAGGAAAAGAGGCCTTTGCATTTGCAACATTTCACAGGAGTAAGGCGTTTGCTCGAGTGTTGCATTAGTCCAGCAGCTTTTATAATTCAGTCGACAAAGATATAATTATACAAACCAAACACACGCATCCTGTATATCTCAAATCTTAGGTTGTTGTTATTCCTTCACCTCTTACCTCGTAAATCTACACTGTGATTTCACCCTTCGCACACCTAAACATAATGTGGAGTGAGACTATGGATTTAATCTGGTACTTTCAATTTGAACTGTCGAGCATGTGTGTTTGTAATATTCCAAACAGCCTCCCAAGTAGAGCAAATTGCTCGCACGGCCTTGGTTGTTACCGTGAGACCACAGGACGCCGCTTTCTAGTTTTACACAGAACCTCTGAATTAGTGATGACTTGGATCCACCTGTTCCAGACGTTGGTCCCACTGAACCTCTGAGCGGAGTTCTGCTGATGTCACGAGAGAAACAATACATGAATATTTCACCAATCGCCTGAACAATGGGACGGAGCATGAAGCGGTGGCACTTTTCGAACCCTCGCCTTTCATTTCAGAAACACGGTGCCTGTCCTCGGTTTTCTTGTGTTATACGAATGTGATTGTCTGTGGAGGAAAATAAATGAAAAATCGCGGCTTGTTGATGGGATGTGGGCCTGCAGCCTCCCTCTGAGCAGGTGCAGAAAGCTCCACTCTCAGTGCAGCGACCCACGGATGTCCCCCGAATTTGATGCAGAAATAGCAGAAATTTGTCAAATGCGGTATTTGATGCAATGATTGAAAGTACACTCGTTTTCTCTGGATCATATTTCCACTCCCCCGAATTCCACTTGATATGTTGTTGAAATTATTATTATTATTATTATTATTATTATTATTTCAGTAAGATGTACATAATGATTCCATCGTTAGATTTCCTTTTTCTATGATACATGAAATACCTCGTCCTCCTTTATTCGAAATCCTGACCATACCTCTCTGTGTCCTAACTATTTTACATTTTGTCAATTGAATACTGAGTAAATCCACGGGTGTTTATGTACATTTGTTCATAAATTACCCAGCGGTCTGATACCAGTGTAGTTTGTTACAACGATTAATATCATCGCTTTAAATTCCGAGCTTTCCCTTGGTCGAGGTGATGATGATGATGATGAAAATGATGATGATGATAAATGGTGAAAATTTGTGATAGACGGTGATGAATGTTTGCAATTTGAATAGCGGATAGCAAAATATATCAGTTTGGTTTAATTAATGTTTCCCTCTAATTATTGGACGGAGATTGGGGGTGGGGGGGCGATCAATACAACGACGATTACCGTGGGAGAACTGGATCTGTTGTAGATGTGATGAATCAGGTACAGATCAGTGTGTGCAGTCAAAAATATGCTGTTGCAGAGCGGGCGCGGGTGGCCTGAGACATTTAGGCTCCCTCGCTTTGATTTAATTACTCAGTGCGAATTCTTGAACATATACGGTAAGAAATGCGCGTCCGAGGTTTGATCGTGTGGAGGAAAACTATAGTTATTGTCCACATGTTTTGTTTTTTTACTCTGCACCATTTTGATTAGGCGCCTAAACTAAACCATCCTCCACCGTCATGTCCCGCAGAAATCCCAGTGTGCGCAGGCTGCAACCAGCACATCGTGGACCGTTTTATCCTCAAAGTTCTCGATCGCCACTGGCACAGCAAGTGCCTGAAATGCAGCGACTGTCAGGCCCAGCTGGCGGACAAATGCTTCAGCAGGGGCGACAGCGTTTACTGCAAGGACGATTTCTTCAAGTGAGTAAACAAGAACGTCAATCTGCACAACAACACCAACAACACAAGACAGACGTCCAAAAGACGCGTTTGCGTGGATCGTTCAGTGCACTGATGGAACTGTCCCTCCTCTCCCCAAAAGGAGATTCGGGACCAAATGCGCGGCGTGTCAGCAAGGGATCCCCCCCACCCAGGTGGTCCGCAGGGCGCAGGACTTCGTCTATCACCTGCACTGCTTCGCCTGTATCGTCTGCAAGAGGCAGCTGGCGACGGGCGACGAGTATTACCTGATGGAGGACAGCAGGCTGGTGTGTAAGGCCGACTACGAGACCGCCAAACAGAGAGGTGAGAACGCCGAGCCTGCGCGCCGTGTCTCCACGCTGGCCTTAATGTGCCCCCTTGGCTGTAATTTGGGCTGTGATGAGATGATGATGATGATTATTGCTGACCCACTTGCGATCATAAGGGGCAGACGTGCGCCATTCGATCGATATGCGCCTGTGCGTAAAAGCAGCGTTCCGTAACGGCTGCGTGCTTGTGGGAGAGTGTGTGCTCTTATGCCTGTGTGCACGGCACGCGCAGCCCAGATAGAGATGTGCGTGTCGTGGAAACGTCACGAAAACTCAATTTCACTCCTTAGTTTAATATCTTGTAAATAAATCCAAAGGGTGACACTTCGACTCGAAGTGTGTCCAGGTAAATTCACATAGCGGTAGTTTGTCAAATCCTTAAATACACCGACGCGTCACATCGCAGGGACAGCACAAGTGTAACTAATAAAATGAACAGTGGCTTCGTTCCATTTAATTGTCTCAGCTGCAGCCAACAACACACTCGAGGCAGGACACCGATACACCTAAATGGAACGCGTCCCCAACGACTAAACGACCTCGCAAATAATTAGAATCAGGTCATGGAAATTCATCCATAAATGAAAACAGTTTTGAAAAAATCTAAACTTGAATTAGGTCGATTACATTGATGTCCAACTGCCTCTGCTGAATTAATAATGAGCTTATATGAGAGCTAATGTCTCTGTGTCTTCTGTTCTTTTTTAAGTTTCACACTGTTGAGACAGCTTTTCACGACAATTTTACCACAATTACTTTGTCGTAATTTTAACAAGTTGAGACCCCCAAAAGTCGGTAATTTATACACCAAATCATAAATCAGATGTTTGTTACACCCTCGGCAATTCAACGTATCAACTATGAATGACATGATATTCTGCAATAATTATTACTTTGGTAATTTTGGGACTGTTGTCTTTTTCACCAAGAAAACGAACGATGTATGGAAAGAAGAACAAAAACAAACTTCAATGTATGGTTTACACTGAATTTGACTGGCAGCTGTGCATCATGGAAATCTTACATGCAGCCCCCTCTCAAATTGAATAATGGGAGTTTGCAGCAGACAATAGGAAGTCAGATATGATAATGCCATCGCATTGATGACCCCATCACTGTACAATATTATCATATTCGTTAATTATTTGTTTCAAATCACAAGCCGTGACTGTCTAAAAAGTCGCCCAATATCCACCAATTAATCCATATCTGGCAATTTGGTCGTAGTTCTTCATAGTGCCACCTCCGCTTCATCTTGGAAAGCGCCCTGAGATTCTTCTTCTGCTATGATTTGGTGCTATACAAATTAAATTGACTTGACTTGACTTGACTTGTCTGAGGCAGACCCAGCAGCCTTTGCACACACGCCCGCATGCAGCATGGTGTGTGCAAGCTGGCTGATTTTTATCTTCCGCCATCTGTTTATTTGAATTTACAGCTTTATACCAGGTGCTGATTTATACGCAGTGACTTAACACAAATTCTCACAAAAAACACACACGTTTATTTAACTAATGAGAAGGTGCAATTACCTGGGTGACGTCCATTTGGATGTGTTGGCTACCAGATGTGCACCCAGGATGCACTTATGCAAAACACGTCAGATTTTGGTTAATGAGCAACAGTGAATCTATTAATCGATTTTTGTAGAATGAAACACGCATGCATAACCGACCAGTACGCGGCAGTTGTAGGTTATGATCAAATGCAATGTTCAAAGTCCCCACAAATGATAAGATACACCCAGACTATGTCATCTATACAAAACAGTCATTTTGCATATTTCAAAAATCATTGTGTATTATTTATGGCCTTACCTGGACTTACAGTGACAGAAAATAATCAAATAATCACCACTCAAATACAACTTTGACATTCTGTATTGTGCTATGTGTTGCTCAAATGGCCAATCATGTTCTTTTTTTGTTTTACTCTCAGAGGCCGATTCAACTGCAAAAAGGCCACGAACAACCATCACAGCAAAACAACTTGAAACCCTGAAGAATGCTTACAATAACTCTCCCAAGCCTGCCCGCCACGTTCGGGAGCAGCTTTCATCAGAAACCGGCTTGGACATGCGGGTGGTGCAGGTAAAGTATATTATTATCCATTAAGGACTATTCCATTAGTGTCCTCACTTCATTATCAATTCACAATTGTGGCTAGAATGGCGCACGCCTGAACCTGATGAACGTGTGTGCACGCATGTGTGTGTGAAAATGTGCAAAGGGGGATTTACGGCTAGATGGAGTAAAATGAAGTCCACATGAAAGTCAGAATGGTTTAAGTGCAGGCTCGTTAACAATGCTAAGAGGGCCCCTCACTTATTGTCTGTGCTGGTTGCTAGGAGGTGGTGGTGGTCATATATATTGTTTTATTTGCAAGGACAAAAGTAGAGAGGGAAGCCACTAAAATGCTACTCATTATTCAGTGACAGGAACGAGGTGAAGAGGGGTCACTCAGGGTGGAATATCATTAAGGAATATATTAAACGGATTTTTCCTCCCCAAACTGGATTAAATCAGTGTTGAAATTCATCTTTGTCGCCAAAAAACATTTAGGGCATTTGTTTGTGCAAGACTAGGAGATGCTGATGTTGTTGAGGACAACAATATGTCTCAGATGTGAAAACCTGACCCAAAGGCACAGAGCGAAAAATTGAATAATTGAGGTCACAGGCCAATGGGAACACTAACCTATCCGCTTCCGGTGTTAAGGACAACTTGTAGGTGTGTGGGAAGTTAATGAAATGCATGATAAATCTGGTACTAGGCGTTAAGTGTGTTTAGTGGCTCCCTCTTTCACTCCCCCACTTTGGCTCCAAAATACATAAAACTGTCCACAAGCTATCCCTGAAAATTAATTTTGCCGTTATTGCTGAAAGCACACCAGCAAACCGTTTAAAAGAGAAAAATTGTTTGTTCCATGGGATGGTGTCTCAACTGAACAGGACCTCATGTTGACTTCAGAGCAGAGGGATTTATTAACTAATCAATCGCTCGTGATTCCTCTGGTATCAGAGAGCTGTAGTTTTACTTTTCGCAGGGAACAGGAATATAGTCTGTGGCCAAAATATTGTCTGTATCATATGTGTCAGTGTGCACAATACAAATGATATTGCTTTGCCTTTGTGCTCACAATACATCTTTATGCAAAGCCTTTGCTACACTTAGATAACGAGATATTGTTCTTAGCCCTGTTCTAACCCCTGCTGGTGTTTTCAATCTCTCCAAAATTCTGCACCATTTGTCAAACTCAGAAGTCAAATTGATTCCACTCCGCTGTGAAAAGTCTTGACAAATTCTGTCCTCTTCTTCCCCTCCAGGTGTGGTTTCAGAACAGACGAGCCAAAGAGAAACGGCTCAAGAAAGATGCCGGACGGCAAAGGTGGGGCCAGTATTTTCGCAACATGAAGCGATCGAGGGGAAGCTCCAAATCAGACAAGGACAGCATACAGGAGGAGGGCATGGACAGTGACGCTGAGGTCTCTTTTACAGGTGACTAAGCCCTTGTTTGGAAACAGAAATCAAAATGAATAGGACACCAGGTTTGTCTCATATGGAGGCTTGGTGGCTGGTTGCAGCACTAGAGATTAGGCCTGTAATGGTGCCACGGATGTCACATGTAAGAATTCTACCATATGAAATCTACCAGTAATAACAAATATTTGTCAAATCTGTTGTGCTTCTTGTACAGATGAGCCACCTATGTCAGACCTCAGTCATACTAATGGCATCTACAGTGGCCTGAATGAGTCCTCTCCTGGCATGGGGGGCCGCCAAGGAGGTAATAACCATGGGTCCTTCCCCTTGGAACATGGCGTCCTCCCCTCTCAGGACCAGTTCCATGATATCCGCTCCAGCAGCCCTTACGGCCTTCCCCAGTCACCGGGGTCACTTCAGGCACTACCCAGGCACCAGCCTCTCATCTCAAACCTGGTCTATCCTGACTCGGGCCTTTCAATCATGACCCAGGGCAGTGGCCCAGGTATTAACCCTGCTGCCAGGGTTTCCATGGGGGGCGCTAATGGCCCCAGTTCGGACATCTCCACAGGCAGCAGTGGGGGCTACCCAGACTTCCCTGCCAGTCCTGCCTCCTGGCTGGATGAAGTGGACCATGCGCAGTTTTGATTGCATAAGTAATGGGACATTGGAGATGTTTTGTTTTTATAATTACATTGTCACAAATTGGAAAACGTAGAAAGACACTGATTATGTGAGAGCCGAGGCTGGACTGTAAAATTAAAATCACACTGGATTTCGCCGACGGACGGTTGTAAAAAAAAAAAATCTGTGATGGGAACGACAAGGACAAATACATTGACAATGGGAGAATGATCCACATGACAAGCACTTGGGCAAAATGTAGCCCTGCAAAGTGAGATGTTGTATTTATAAGCTTGGAGTCTATAAGCTCTTTGGCAACAATGTAGTGAGACTCAGACAGTGCAGACACCAGTCGTCCCTCTATATTTTCATCACCTCACAGTGGTCTTTCTTTTCTACAATGTTCGGAATTGGGTTGCAAATTCAGAGTCTGAAAAAGTCTGGTTGTTGCCAAATGTCTATAATATATAATGGTTTATCATTGTGGAGACTTTATTTTTATACAAAACCCCCCTTGAACATGAGTGTAAGCCCTTGTATTAAAACTTTGTACATTCTGAAACAGGGACTTACAATAGACAATAAGTATAGATGTTGTCTTAAATGATACCTTTGAGTTCAATTACTTCTATGCATTTGTGTGTTCTCAGATGTTGTTCATTTTGTCCAACTGAAAGTAAACCCCCAGGCAGCACTGCCGTAGCACTCGGGGATCTGATGTACATGTTTGGTTATGTGAAAAATGTTTTATGTCTTATTTATTCTTTCTGATAATGTGGGCAGCAATTCCTGATTAAACGAGACAGGACTGTAATAAATTTGTCACCTAAACACAACAACCCCTTTTTCGACTTCTGTTTGCTTTTATGCTCTGCGTGTGCAAGCGTACAGCATAAGGAATATTTGTTCCAGTTGCACAATGTTTTCTTTCCCCTAAACTCACATATCCCAGATGTGGCATAGACATAGACACTGACAGAAATGTTTTCATTGTCTTGTGGAGGGAAACATTGATTTGTGTGTCCCTTTCTCATAGTCAATTATCGCACGGTTAAGATTATTGACAAAAAGTAACCGCCTGTTACTGGCTGTGCATCTGCTTTCAAGTCATCCAGACAGGGCAGAAGTTTGTCGATGAAGTCTAGGAACCAAGCCAGAAAGCTGGTGGAATCATCATTTCTTTTGATCCCATATCTTACATCCAGTATCTATGATTGATCAACGGTCTTACATATCTACCCTATAGCATAAAGCATACAGCATATAGCGCTTACAGTGAAACCAGAGCAAGCCAAAGGTCTGCCTGTGTCTGCAAATTGAGTATCTGGCGAGGGACCAACAGTGTATCGGGGGTTCAACAGCTCTTTAGTCGTGAAATTTGATGCAGACAGAGAGTCAACTCATCAATTCTGAGATTACTGGGTCTTGTTTGCCCAAATGCCCCTATGGGAAAGGAATCTCCAATCCATTAGCTGAGAAGGGATCAAGTGCCCCCTGTGAATTTCCTCATTTGTTTAGTTATTCAACGTCAGGTTCAATTAAATAGATTAAACAGTATGTACGTGTGTGCATGTACAGTGTATGTTCATAGAATAACTTGTTTATGTATTTGCCTATCTAATTACTTGTGGTTCTTCAGTGTGTGTGTGTGTGTGTGTGAGTGAGAGAGAGAGGGAGAGAGAGAGAGCACCAGCACCAGAACCAGCGATATTTATGTGACAGTCCCTCATCCTGAGACAGACTTTAACTTTCCTCTGTGTTTCAGCTCATTTGGTCTGAGATGTTCGCTTAATCACCAGAGGAACAGGGACTCAGCATTGTTCTCAGCAACTTTGCCATAATGGAACTTGGCACTGACTCCTGCAGTAAAAGCCTCAGATCTTAACAATCACTAGAGCGCTGAATATTTCAGACAAGGCTTGTCATGAAGCCCAGTGTTGCTACAGTTATGAGGAAGATGATTTGCATCCTTGATGCGACTGATTTGTATTTACAGCGTCACAATGGACAGGCTACACTGATGGGTTACGCCTGCAACGAACAACAGCTGAGGCAAGTTAACTCTAAAAGCAGGGTAATCATTTGTAATATTTGACAATGTGAGCTGATGATTTCATTTAACACCACAATATTGTTGACGTGGCACTGGCGCAGATTTTGTCCAGGATTTTGGCGTGGTAAAATCAGTTGGAATAGAAAATTTATCTCAGGTGTTTTATTGTCATGGAAGAGGGCCACACTATGTGATGAGAAACAGCGTCTCACAGTTTCAACCATCATTTGTTGACCTCTTACCTTTCACTTGCCAGGTGCTCTCAAGTGAAATTTTGTTGATGTTGTGGTTTTTGCGATAAAAAAACACAACAATTCATCTGATGTTAAATCTCAGAGACAAGCATAAAGAAGATTAAACTATAGTGGCAAACCTAAAGCACCATATTGCCAAGTGCATGAGATTTTTCCCTTGTTCTTTTGTCAGTTTTAGACATCCAGCTGAGAGATGGGAGTGAAAAAGCATAATGCTGCTTGGACAAAATTATTCGCTTAAATTAAATTCAGTTACATAATGAGCTGGATATATGGCAATAGCTGTGTTTTTGCTTCTTTGATGAGTCAGATATCACTAAACTACTTCACTCTGCACGCGTTCTATGTGTGCATTAATAAAATATGGCATATTGAAATAAGCTGTGGTGCGTGATTATCCACATGCCAAATGACTCACAATTCAAAGCCAACACACTGAAACTGCACACTGAAAGCAAAAATTCCATGTCAGTGACATGTAAGAGTTACAATAACGTCAAGAAGTGAGATTTCACATAGAGGATAAAGCCTGTGTGCTGCTGTCTCAGGAACAGGAAAATGTTAAAGCACAGCTTTGCTCTGAAACACCAACTCAACCTAGATACTGCACATGTAGTTCAAAACACAAACTCTATGATTTATCTTGATCTATCTCTCTTCTCTTTCATCGGGAGTGAAACCCACAACTTCCGCCCCAATTACGGCAGCCGTGCTGATCGTGCTCCTCAGGTTCCTGCGACAAGGTAAAGAACACCAGACAGGATATTCAGCTGAATACCACCCATGTGAGTGGCAGGTATCATCATTGCCTTTCACAAGTGACAGGTGTGTAATATGAGCCAGAGTGTGTTGGCAAAGACAGTGAGGGGGTGAGAGTGAAGTGTCAAAGGTTGTGTTGATGTGCGGCGATACACTACTTGGTACACTTACATGACTCCTCCATCTCGGGTCAGACTGTCTCCCAGGTCATTGACCGGCAGGCAGACAATCAGTGTGTCTGTCTAGAGCTCAGTGAGGACAGAGGAGATTGGTATTAACTAGGGTTAGGCGCAGGCCACCCATGCTTAAATAACATGGACCTGTAGAAACACATTCAATGCTACTCTATCTTCAATTATCTCACAATTGATATCTCTTGATACTAATGAAAGATGGATGAGATACATAACGTATCATATTTCATGCAAAGTAAATATCGGTCTCATTATCGGTCCCCTATCCTAATGCGTTAGCAAATAAACGCATTTAAAGATACAAAATAGACTGCATTCTGATGGGTTTCCTCCTGCTCCGATGTTATGAGAATTGAACAGAGTTGTATATATATGTATATGTATATGTATATGTAGTGTATATGTATATGTATGTGGAGTCAAACTCTGTCCCATAGCAGATGTGTGGATATAGGAGAGTTGGGCAGGTGAGTTTTGGATGACCCATTAAACAAACACCAGGGATTATCCCTCCCCACTTTGTGAGATTGACCAGGAAATCCTAAGAGCGTTTTGAGAGAAATTTGATAAAGTCTGCTGAGTGCTTTGTCAGGTGGCATGCGTGAAGTTTTCATTGTGGACAGAAGGAATGCGTAACAAGTAACAGGCAAATGGTGGGAACATTTTGTCCCACAGTGTTTAAACCACAGTAAGACAATCAGAGGTAGGGAACAATCGAGATCCCATGTGTGACTGAGGTCCTCTTCCTCTCACTGTTGCAAGTCAATTTTTAAATGAACCTGCTCAGTGCTAAAAGCTCATGGAAAAACAAAAGGGTGCCTAAAAGGACCGACAGAATTATTAGTGGTATTGTGATTATGGCAATTATTTGTTTAGACAAAGCCACTGTGAGAAAATACTGTATCTCACATTTTTGAAGTTTGAAATGACAAATACTGCATGAAGAAATATCCGAAGAGGGAATACCTTTTGAAATACTTTGCAAAACACAAGTAATTTTTTGATTACAGTATAATTTTACAATATAAGCCGCTTTGTGGAATTAACATCAATCATTACTGATAATGACAAAAAATGAGATGCAAAATACCTTGCATACACAATTTATGTGTAAAATATATTTGGTTGATGCCCTGATGTGACATGTTTGGTACATTTGTCCTCATGCCTGAGCGATGTGATATTGTTTTGTATCTTGAGGTTTAAAACGGCTGCCTTTGGCTGTCCTCTCTGTGAGGGACTCTAAGGCCTGTCAGTGGGCCTGTTGTCTCTCTCTCTGCCTCTTTCACGCACACACACACACACACACACACACACACACACACACACACAAATACACAAAAACACACACACACACGCCTCCAACACACACACACACTCATTCAGACACGAGCACACACACACACACACACACACACAAATGTAACTTAATAATGGACAAACAAGCTTCATCATGCCAATGGAATACACCAATGCAGCCGTGTCCCAATAACACACACACACAAACACGCACACACACACACACGCACAAATGCAGTTTAATA